>NW_025555657.1:32500-34450 GCF_020424385.1 Procambarus clarkii
TAAACGACAACAAGAATCCACAACCATCACCTCCACTACCACCACCTCCACTACCACTACCTCCACTACCACCACAGCCACCAGGGCCACCACCACCACTCCCCAGACAGGTTCAGAGGCGCCCAGCAAGCACCATCTGCGGGACGCCACTTGCACCGTCTCCGCCTCCATCACTTGCAACTTCCGGCAAACGATTTCCACTCGAGTCGAAGCAAGCTTCTTGTTGCTAGATTAAGGAATTTCATACATAAGGTATGTTTTGGTTATAGGCGGAGGGGGAAGGGGGTTAGAGGTTAAGGGTGGTGGCGTAGGGCAAGGCTGGCTGTCGGTGGCGGCTTTACCCTCCCCTCTTCTTCGCCCAAACATCTGCGCGCGCGGCTGCAGGGCGACATTGCCACTACTGGTTCTCAACTTTCCTTTTCTCCTAAACTGCAAGCCGACAATCTTCCCATATTCCTCTGCCTCATACGCATCAGTCTCCGTTGTTAGATGACTTCTCAATCACAAAATCATGATTTTTAATTAACTTAAATAAAAAAATTGTAAATCAAAATTAAATTTCCCAGATTGGCATCAGGGTCTTGGGTTCCCCACTGCACCTGGTTGTAGGGAGACGACACCATAATGGGTAGGCAACTGGCGCCTTTTTCCTTTTTTTTCACCTCTCCTACCATACGACACATAATTCAGACATTCAAGGCGCCCCTCCACCCTATTGACTACCTGCCTGGGCTTTGGGAGGCTCAGGCCTGACCAGGCTTTTAAACACCGCCGGTGGAATTGATGTTTATACTGTGTACACTGTCCTATGGTTTTGTTGGGTCCGGGAAGGGGTGCCCAAAGCTCTCGTGCCAGCTATCACCTGCCCATCTCTCCCTGCCTCTCTCTCTTTCTCTCTCTCTCTCTCTCTCTCTCTCTCTCTCTCTCTCTCTCTCTCTCTCTCTCTCTCTCTCTCTCTCTCTCTCTCTCTCTCTCTCTCTCTCTCAACATAATATGGAACACATTGGGAATGATGATGATCCTAATAAAAGTATCCTACATCAGCTTATACGAAGCCTGACTTTAGGAACTGATTTATTTAATGAGTCTCTTGTTAGGCTTTCATTAGGAATACACTTGATTTAATTTTGAATGACACTCATGATAAGTGCAGGATGAGGTTGGAGCCAGCTGTGAACCACAGCCACAACATCCAGGTATCATATGATCGAATGTCTTGATTTCTTGTGTATCTACATGTTCAGAGAACATAGTCCAGTCTTGTGATGAATGAGTGTTGATGGAGAGATGTTCTTTAGAGAGGCACAATCAGCACGGGGGTGATTGTGCCTTGTTTTGGAGTTGTGGGCTTCTAACTCTCCTTTTCTCACACATTTTCATAGACTGGATATATAACTTCACTAATTATCTATATGTCCTCCTGCGTTAGCTATGTATATCTTCACCAATACTGTCTGCAACACACTAGGTGTTCTTGTGCAGGCGATGAGTCACAATAACGTGGCTGAAGTATGTTGACCAGACCACACACTAGAAGGTGAAGGGACGACGACGTTTCGGTCCGTCCTGGACCACTCTCTAGTCGAAACGTCGTCGTCCCTTCACCTTCTAGTGTGTGGTCTGGTCAACTAGGTGTTCTTGCTTACTCACACCTTTGCCTTCGCACCAGCACCTTTGCATTGCCAGATGTAGGAGCCTTCTGCTCCTCCATTTGGTCTCAACTAATACCGTCTGTGTCAATACCTACAATAAATGTCCACTTATCTGCTTTAACTAGCCTAACCTAACCACTTAGGCTGGACGGTAGAGCGCCGGTCTCGCTTCTTGCAGGACGGCGTTCAATTCCCGACCGTCCAAGTGTTTGGCATCATTCCTTTCCTAGTTCCTTCGTTCGTTAATATCCGTTCCGAGTGCTATATAGTCGGTAATGGCTCCGTACATTCTCCTGAT
>NW_025555658.1:0-47165 GCF_020424385.1 Procambarus clarkii
CTGGCTTCATGCTTGACTCTGTTCTTATAGTTGTGCCGTGATAGGATTTGTCAGGAGGGCAAAGCGGGATGGGGAGGGAGAGAGAGAGAGGAAGAGAGAGAGAAAGAGAGAGAGAGAAAGGGAGTGATAAAGGGAGAGATAAATGGGTGGGTGGGGGGGTATCCGTCCCTTCCACTGAAGTGAGAAGAAAGTAGAAGGGGAGGGGGGAGGAGATGGATAGAGAGGCGGGAGAGAGAGAGAGGAGAGGGAGAGAGATGGAGAGGGAGAGAGCAGGTGAGGGAGAGAGGGGGGAGGTGTGTGTGTGTGTGTGTGTGTGTGTGTGTGTGTGTGTGTGTGTGTGTGTGTGTGTGTGTGTGTGTGTGCGTGTGTGTGCGTGTGTGTGTATGTGTGTGTGTGTGGGCAGAGAGAGAGAGACAGAGAGAGAGAGAGAGAGAGAGAGCAGGAGAGAGATAGTGGGAGAGAGAGAGAGAGTGGGAGAGATAGAGAGTGGGGCCGGCTACTGGAAGGTAGTTGTGCTTTCTGGGTTCGAGTCCCACTGGTGGGTGTTGTCCAAAGATTGTTTATCTTCACTTGTGGTTTATGCAAGTATAGGCTTATAAGCTGGACACGAGTTCTCTCACATTGACAGTGGCTTGACGAAAAATGCAGACTGACCCCTCACTCATCTGGTGCCTTCGGGAGGTAGAGATGTTTGAGATATATATCTCGAACTATCTACTTCTTTTGTAAGGTCTGATGGCGTAGTGGGTTAAAGCATACTAGTTATGCCGGCTACTGGAAGGTAGTTGTGCTTTCTGGGTTCGAGTCCCACTGGTGGGTGTTGTCCAAAGATTGTTTATCTTCACTTGTGGTTTATGCAAGTATAGGCTTATAAGCTGGACACGAGTTCTCTCACATTGACAGTGGCTTGACGAAAAATGCAGACTGACCCCTCACTCATCTGGTGCCTTCGGGAGGTAGAGATGTTTGAGATATATATCTCGAACTATCTACTTCTTTTGTAAGGTCTGATGGCGTAGTGGGTTAAAGCATACTAGTTATGCCGGCTACTGGAAGGTAGTTGTGCTTTCTGGGTTCGAGTCCCACTGGTGGGTGTTGTCCAAAGATTGTTTATCTTCACTTGTGGTTTATGCAAGTATAGGCTTATAAGCTGGACACGAGTTCTCTCACATTGACAGTGGCTTGACGAAAAATGCAGACTGACCCCTCACTCATCTGGTGCCTTCGGGAGGTAGAGATGTTTGAGATATATATCTCGAACTATCTACTTCTTTTGTAAGGTCTGATGGCGTAGTGGGTTAAAGCATACTAGTTATGCCGGCTACTGGAAGGTAGTTGTGCTTTCTGGGTTCGAGTCCCACTGGTGGGTGTTGTCCAAAGATTGTTTATCTTCACTTGTGGTTTATGCAAGTATAGGCTTATAAGCTGGACACGAGTTCTCTCACATTGACAGTGGCTTGACGAAAAATGCAGACTGACCCCTCACTCATCTGGTGCCTTCGGGAGGTAGAGATGTTTGAGATATATATCTCGAACTATCTACTTCTTTTGTAAGGTCTGATGGCGTAGTGGGTTAAAGCATACTAGTTATGCCGGCTACTGGAAGGTAGTTGTGCTTTCTGGGTTCGAGTCCCACTGGTGGGTGTTGTCCAAAGATTGTTTATCTTCACTTGTGGTTTATGCAAGTATAGGCTTATAAGCTGGACACGAGTTCTCTCACATTGACAGTGGCTTGACGAAAAATGCAGACTGACCCCTCACTCATCTGGTGCCTTCGGGAGGTAGAGATGTTTGAGATATATATCTCGAACTATCTACTTCTTTTGTAAGGTCTGATGGCGTAGTGGGTTAAAGCATACTAGTTATGCCGGCTACTGGAAGGTAGTTGTGCTTTCTGGGTTCGAGTCCCACTGGTGGGTGTTGTCCAAAGATTGTTTATCTTCACTTGTGGTTTATGCAAGTATAGGCTTATAAGCTGGACACGAGTTCTCTCACATTGACAGTGGCTTGACGAAAAATGCAGACTGACCCCTCACTCATCTGGTGCCTTCGGGAGGTAGAGATGTTTGAGATATATATCTCGAACTATCTACTTCTTTTGTAAGGTCTGATGGCGTAGTGGGTTAAAGCATACTAGTTATGCCGGCTACTGGAAGGTAGTTGTGCTTTCTGGGTTCGAGTCCCACTGGTGGGTGTTGTCCAAAGATTGTTTATCTTCACTTGTGGTTTATGCAAGTATAGGCTTATAAGCTGGACACGAGTTCTCTCACATTGACAGTGGCTTGACGAAAAATGCAGACTGACCCCTCACTCATCTGGTGCCTTCGGGAGGTAGAGATGTTTGAGATATATATCTCGAACTATCTACTTCTTTTGTAAGGTCTGATGGCGTAGTGGGTTAAAGCATACTAGTTATGCCGGCTACTGGAAGGTAGTTGTGCTTTCTGGGTTCGAGTCCCACTGGTGGGTGTTGTCCAAAGATTGTTTATCTTCACTTGTGGTTTATGCAAGTATAGGCTTATAAGCTGGACACGAGTTCTCTCACATTGACAGTGGCTTGACGAAAAATGCAGACTGACCCCTCACTCATCTGGTGCCTTCGGGAGGTAGAGATGTTTGAGATATATATCTCGAACTATCTACTTCTTTTGTAAGGTCTGATGGCGTAGTGGGTTAAAGCATACTAGTTATGCCGGCTACTGGAAGGTAGTTGTGCTTTCTGGGTTCGAGTCCCACTGGTGGGTGTTGTCCAAAGATTGTTTATCTTCACTTGTGGTTTATGCAAGTATAGGCTTATAAGCTGGACACGAGTTCTCTCACATTGACAGTGGCTTGACGAAAAATGCAGACTGACCCCTCACTCATCTGGTGCCTTCGGGAGGTAGAGATGTTTGAGATATATATCTCGAACTATCTACTTCTTTTGTAAGGTCTGATGGCGTAGTGGGTTAAAGCATACTAGTTATGCCGGCTACTGGAAGGTAGTTGTGCTTTCTGGGTTCGAGTCCCACTGGTGGGTGTTGTCCAAAGATTGTTTATCTTCACTTGTGGTTTATGCAAGTATAGGCTTATAAGCTGGACACGAGTTCTCTCACATTGACAGTGGCTTGACGAAAAATGCAGACTGACCCCTCACTCATCTGGTGCCTTCGGGAGGTAGAGATGTTTGAGATATATATCTCGAACTATCTACTTCTTTTGTAAGGTCTGATGGCGTAGTGGGTTAAAGCATACTAGTTATGCCGGCTACTGGAAGGTAGTTGTGCTTTCTGGGTTCGAGTCCCACTGGTGGGTGTTGTCCAAAGATTGTTTATCTTCACTTGTGGTTTATGCAAGTATAGGCTTATAAGCTGGACACGAGTTCTCTCACATTGACAGTGGCTTGACGAAAAATGCAGACTGACCCCTCACTCATCTGGTGCCTTCGGGAGGTAGAGATGTTTGAGATATATATCTCGAACTATCTACTTCTTTTGTAAGGTCTGATGGCGTAGTGGGTTAAAGCATACTAGTTATGCCGGCTACTGGAAGGTAGTTGTGCTTTCTGGGTTCGAGTCCCACTGGTGGGTGTTGTCCAAAGATTGTTTATCTTCACTTGTGGTTTATGCAAGTATAGGCTTATAAGCTGGACACGAGTTCTCTCACATTGACAGTGGCTTGACGAAAAATGCAGACTGACCCCTCACTCATCTGGTGCCTTCGGGAGGTAGAGATGTTTGAGATATATATCTCGAACTATCTACTTCTTTTGTAAGGTCTGATGGCGTAGTGGGTTAAAGCATACTAGTTATGCCGGCTACTGGAAGGTAGTTGTGCTTTCTGGGTTCGAGTCCCACTGGTGGGTGTTGTCCAAAGATTGTTTATCTTCACTTGTGGTTTATGCAAGTATAGGCTTATAAGCTGGACACGAGTTCTCTCACATTGACAGTGGCTTGACGAAAAATGCAGACTGACCCCTCACTCATCTGGTGCCTTCGGGAGGTAGAGATGTTTGAGATATATATCTCGAACTATCTACTTCTTTTGTAAGGTCTGATGGCGTAGTGGGTTAAAGCATACTAGTTATGCCGGCTACTGGAAGGTAGTTGTGCTTTCTGGGTTCGAGTCCCACTGGTGGGTGTTGTCCAAAGATTGTTTATCTTCACTTGTGGTTTATGCAAGTATAGGCTTATAAGCTGGACACGAGTTCTCTCACATTGACAGTGGCTTGACGAAAAATGCAGACTGACCCCTCACTCATCTGGTGCCTTCGGGAGGTAGAGATGTTTGAGATATATATCTCGAACTATCTACTTCTTTTGTAAGGTCTGATGGCGTAGTGGGTTAAAGCATACTAGTTATGCCGGCTACTGGAAGGTAGTTGTGCTTTCTGGGTTCGAGTCCCACTGGTGGGTGTTGTCCAAAGATTGTTTATCTTCACTTGTGGTTTATGCAAGTATAGGCTTATAAGCTGGACACGAGTTCTCTCACATTGACAGTGGCTTGACGAAAAATGCAGACTGACCCCTCACTCATCTGGTGCCTTCGGGAGGTAGAGATGTTTGAGATATATATCTCGAACTATCTACTTCTTTTGTAAGGTCTGATGGCGTAGTGGGTTAAAGCATACTAGTTATGCCGGCTACTGGAAGGTAGTTGTGCTTTCTGGGTTCGAGTCCCACTGGTGGGTGTTGTCCAAAGATTGTTTATCTTCACTTGTGGTTTATGCAAGTATAGGCTTATAAGCTGGACACGAGTTCTCTCACATTGACAGTGGCTTGACGAAAAATGCAGACTGACCCCTCACTCATCTGGTGCCTTCGGGAGGTAGAGATGTTTGAGATATATATCTCGAACTATCTACTTCTTTTGTAAGGTCTGATGGCGTAGTGGGTTAAAGCATACTAGTTATGCCGGCTACTGGAAGGTAGTTGTGCTTTCTGGGTTCGAGTCCCACTGGTGGGTGTTGTCCAAAGATTGTTTATCTTCACTTGTGGTTTATGCAAGTATAGGCTTATAAGCTGGACACGAGTTCTCTCACATTGACAGTGGCTTGACGAAAAATGCAGACTGACCCCTCACTCATCTGGTGCCTTCGGGAGGTAGAGATGTTTGAGATATATATCTCGAACTATCTACTTCTTTTGTAAGGTCTGATGGCGTAGTGGGTTAAAGCATACTAGTTATGCCGGCTACTGGAAGGTAGTTGTGCTTTCTGGGTTCGAGTCCCACTGGTGGGTGTTGTCCAAAGATTGTTTATCTTCACTTGTGGTTTATGCAAGTATAGGCTTATAAGCTGGACACGAGTTCTCTCACATTGACAGTGGCTTGACGAAAAATGCAGACTGACCCCTCACTCATCTGGTGCCTTCGGGAGGTAGAGATGTTTGAGATATATATCTCGAACTATCTACTTCTTTTGTAAGGTCTGATGGCGTAGTGGGTTAAAGCATACTAGTTATGCCGGCTACTGGAAGGTAGTTGTGCTTTCTGGGTTCGAGTCCCACTGGTGGGTGTTGTCCAAAGATTGTTTATCTTCACTTATAGCCTCGGCTATCACTTCCTTATGTCCGGTCGTGATGGTCAAGCGGATTAAGGCGTCCCTGTACATACCAGTTGTGGGAGTATGGGTTCGAGTCACTTCTGGGGTGTGAGTTTTCAGTTGTATATAGTCCTGGGGACCATTCAGGCTTGTTTGCATTTGTGTTCCTCACGTGTGCCCCAAAGAATGAGGTGATTTGATAAAATGCTATGCCCAAGATTACCATCCGAGTGCCGGCGGGGAAGTGGTTCATATAGCCTCGGCTATCACTTCCTTATGTCCGGTCGTGATGGTCAAGCGGATTAAGGCGTCCCTGTACATACAGTTGTGGGGAGTATGGGTTCGAGTCACTTCTGGGGTGTGTGTTTTCAGTTATATATATATATATATATATATATATATATATATATATATATATATATATATTATACAATATATATATATATATATATATATATATATATATATATATATATATATATATTGTGACGATAATCTCTTTCAAGAGAGATTGAGCCTGCTCTTCCCTATATCATTCACGTCATTCTACAAGTACAAGATACTATATTGAAGATACGTCCACCAGTATCGCCAAACGTTTTGGCCTGGAAACAAAGCGTACCTTGCACCACCCGACACGCCGGCTCCCCACCCGCCGTCAACGAGGAAACTACCCATTCTCCGCCTGCCTGCTCCTGATTGGCTGGTGTATCGCCGACAACACCTGCACCTGCACTCACGCCCCCTACCTGAGTCGACGTCTGGGCCAGCTCACGTAATACTCCTCAGAATATCTCTGTGCTCTTAGAAGTTGACATCTCTCTCTGGTAGACTAAGCCCTGGCTGTTGTGTACTAAGGGAGGTGGCAGCTTTAGCCAGTATTCTCAGCACCTGATTATCATTATTATTATCTTGCACTTTATTTTGTTTTAGAGTAAATTTTACATCTAGTAATTATTCATGTTTTGTTTGTTGACTTGTTTTGAATTTTACGTAAGCCAAGGGATTGTCTTTGTTCATATCTTGTTTTCTAAAGTAATTAAAATTTCAGTGTTTATATTTTGTGTTTTGTGTGTCTTCCCATTACCTTACCACAGACAAACAGGCAAGCAGTCTCTTTTTTTTATGTAAGTGTGACCAGGCATTGCCACCTGCCATTGGAGAACTGCCGAACATCAACACTCCAACACTTTACCGTTACAATATATATATATGTATACACATACATACATACTAGCTGTACCCGGCCACACGTGGCTGTGGCTCAGCAATGCATGCGCATTGCTGAGCCACAGCAAGCCCCTTCCCCCTGTCTTCCAGTCCTCCCCCACCATTTTCCCTACCCTCATCCTCCCAACCATTCCTCACTCCCCCGTTTTCTCGTCCTTCCAACCATTCCCCAATCCGCGGTCCCCTCGTCCTCCCCCATCATTCGCCCCCTCCCCAGTCCCTTTGTCTTCCCCACCATCCCCCACTCCACTGTCCCCTCGTCCTCCAAACCATTCGCCACTCCACCGTCCCCTAGTCCTCCCCCACTATACTCCACTCCTCTGTCCCCTTGTCTTCCCCCACCATTCTCCACTCCCCTGTCCCCTCGTCCCCACCATCCCCAACTCCCCCCATCCCCTTGTCCTCCCTTATCATTACCCACTCCCCTGTACCCTCGTCCTCTCCACCATCCCCCACTCCCGTCCCCTCATCCTCCCCACCATTCCCCCACTTCATGTCCCCTCGTCCAATGTGATCTGATGTTCCTATCAGAAAATTGGGAACATCAAATTATCTTATGTTTCCATCACTGATATATAGGAAAAACAATTAAAAACGAAATGAAAAAAATGAAAAGTAAAAAAATAAACTATACTTACTAAATGAACGGTATGGTAAACAACAAAGCTCAATTCCGACACAATGTCAAGCAAAATAATTAAATCAAAATAAAATAAATCAAAATTTATGAAAATTCAATTTGTCAATGCAATCGGAAACACTGAAATGGAATCATAACATATTTAGTATAGCGTGTGTGTGTGTGTGTGTTGCTATTACGTAAAACAGATGGCGCTGTTTTTAAAAAAAGCATGTTTTTTACCTATCACACGTGTGGCATCTATATAGCAGGTATATAAAAACACGTGCGTATTCGAATGGAACGTTGTGTCAAAATTTCAAAGCAATTGGAGATGAAGTTTCGGAGATTAGAGCGTGTGTTGCTCTTAGGTCCATCAGATGGCGGTGTTTTTAAAAAAAAAAAAATGTTTTTTCCTATCACAGGTGAGTCATGTCAGTAAGCATATAAAAACACGCGCCTTTTCGAATGCAACGTTGTGTCAAAATTTCAATGCAATCGGTAAAGAGGTTTCGAAGATTTCCATAATATTTGAAATGTAGAATTTCGCTACATAAATACTCTGTAAGACATGGCCAATTGTCTAATGCTTTGTTTGTTCATCTGTCAGAAGATGCTCACCAAATTGATTCGGAGATGGCTTCTTTAATAACGAATTGTAAAAGCACCTATAACAGAAACATAATTGATTCTGCTTTGATACAGATCACAAAAGAAAGTAATTTGAACATTAGCAGTGGTTTATATAACTTAGATCCATTTTTAATAGATCAATTAAAGGGCGATTTAAGTAGGATCATTGGAACACATTTGTCTCACTAATTCATTGTAAATATAAACTATTTTATGATTATGATTATCCATGTGTGGGCTTGTGGGTGGTTATGAATGGGAGCTGCATCGGATGGGCTAATAGGCCCTTTGCAGTGTCCACGTATTGTACCTCACCTCACTCCACCATTCTCTCCTGCCTATTTATGTCCAGTACTCGACCTGTAAAACCACTCCTTCTGAAGATGTATTAATATAAGAAAGTACTTAAGGAAATTCCTGTTTCAATTTTCCTCCGTGGTCTGACACTGTCATATATATATATATATATATATATATATATATATATATATATATATATATATATATATATATATATATATATATATATATATATATATATATATATATATATAAATCAATTCTCCAAAATTCATTTTTATTTCTAGTCTGACGCGACACTTGAGCGCGTTTCGTAAAACTTATTACATTTTCAAAGACTTTAGTTTACACATACACAACTGAATAGAACTTACACATCTCCGATTTGTTTATATCTACATTTGAGTGAGGTGGATAGGGTGAGGTGGTATTAATAGGGTATTAAATTCATCAACACAAGACAGAACACGAAACAATGGGTATTGAATAGAAATGATTGTAGAAAGCCTATGGGTCCATATTTCTTGATGCTTCTATACTGGAGCGGAGTCTTGAGGTGGGTAGAATATAGTTGTGCATTAATTGGCTGTTGATTGCTGGTGTTGACTTTTTAATGTGTAGTGCCTCGCAAACGTCAAGCCGCCTGCTATCGCTGTATCTATCGATGATTTCTGTGTTGTTTACTAGGATTTCTCTGGCGATGGTTTGGTTGTGGGAAGAGATTATATGTTCCTTAATGGAGCCCTATTGCTTATGCATCGTTAAACACCTAGAAAGAGATGTTGTTGTCTTGCCTATATACTGGGTTTTTTGGAGCTTACAGTCCCCAAGAGGGTATTTGAAGGCATAGACGACGTTGGTCTCTTTTAAAGCGTTCTGCTTTGTGTCTGGATAGTTTCTCATGACTAGGCTGGCCGTTTTTCTGGTTTTATAGTAAATCGTCAGTTGTATCCTCTGATTTTTGTCTGTAGGGATAACGTTTCTATTAACAATATCTTTCAGGACCCTTTCCTCCGTTTTATGAGCTGTGGAAAAGAAGTTCCTGTAAAATAGTCTAATAGGGGGTATAGGTGTTGTGTTAGTTGTCTCTTCAGAGGTTGCATGGCGTTTCACTTTCCTTCTTATGATGTCTTCGACGAAACCATTGGAGAAGCCGTTGTTGACTAGGACCTGCCTTTCCCTACAGAGTTCTTCGTCGACTTGCTTCCATTCTGAGCTGTGGCTGAGAGCACGGTCGACATATGCGTTAATAACACTCCTCTTGTTCTTGTCTGGGCAGTCGCTGTTGGCATTTAGGCACATTCCTATGTTTGTTTCCTTAGTATAGACTGCAGTGTGGAAACCTCCGCTCTTTTCCATGACTGTTACATCTAGAAAGGGCAGCTTCCCATCCTTTTCCATCTCGTAAGTGAAACGTAGCACGGAACTCTGCTCAAACGCCTCCTTCAGCTCCTGCAGATGTCTGACATCAGGTACCTGTGTAAAAATGTCGTCAAAATACCTGCAGTATATGGCCGGTTTCAAGTTCATGTCGACTAAGACTTTTTGCTCGATGGTACCCATGTAGAAGTTTGCAAACAGGACACCTAGGGGAGAACCCATGGCGACCCCATCTACTTGCTTATACATGTACCCATCCGGGCTCATGAAGGGTGCCTCTTTAGTACAAGCTTGGAGTAGTTTCCTTAGAATATTTTCTGGTATGTCAAGAGGAGTACAGGCTGGATCACGATACACTCTGTCGGCTATTATCCCGATTGTCTCGTCCACAGGTACGTTGGAAAACAGTGATTCTACGTCCAACGAGGCTCTTATCCCTGTGGCCCGTGTGCCCCGCAGTAAGTCACTGTTGTTGTTGACTTACTGCGGGGCACACGGGAATTATTATTCTTACTTTTTCGGTCATATTTAATAATATATATATATATATATATATATATATATATATATATATATATATATATATATATATATATATATATATATATATATATATATATATATACATGCGGAAAATCCACAGAGAAATATGAAATGAGGTGAACGTTTCGGCTTTTTTAAAGCCTGTCAACACCAGACTGACTGAGTCAGTCTGGTGTTGACAGGCTTTAACAAAGCCGAAACGTTCACCTCATTTCATATTTCTCTGTGGATTTTCCACATAAAATGATCAGTGTTTTGTGATCGTCAATTGCATATATATACATATATATATACATATATATATATATATACATATATATATATATATATATATATATACATATATATATACCCTGGTGTACATAAAATATAAATGTATATTGTGTGTCATGTGTATAGCCCACTCGATACCACGCCTCCCCTCCAAACAGATCTTTCCCCCCCCCCCTCCGCACCTCACTACCTGAGCTGACCCTCGCCCTACCGGCCTCCACACCCAGCCGCGGCCTCCACACCCAGCTGATGCCCCCACACCCAGCCGCGGCCTCCACACCCAGTTGATGCCTCCACACCCAGCTGATGCCCCCACACCCAGTTGATGCATCCACACCCAGTTGATGCCCCCACACCCAGTTGATGCCTCCACACTCAGCTGATGCCCCCACACCCAGCCGCGGCCTCCACACCCAGTTGATGCCTCCACACCCAGCTGATGCCCCCACACCCAGCTGATGCATCCACACCCAGCTGATGCCCCCACACCCAGTTGATGCATCCACACCCAGTTGATGCCCCCACACCCAGTTGATGCCTCCATACCCAGCTGATGCCCCCACACCCAGCCGCGGCCTCCACACCCAGTTGATGCCTCCAAACCCAGCTGATGCCCCCACACCCAGTTGATGCATCCACACCCAGTTGATGCCCCCATACCCAGTTGATGCCTCCACACCCAGCTGATGCCCCCACACCCAGTTGATGCCTCCATACCCAGTTGATGCCCCCATACCCAGTTGATGCCTCCACACCCAGTTGATGCCTCCACACCCAGCTGATGCCTCCACACCCAGTTGATGCCTCCACACCCAGCTGATGCCCCCACACCCAGTTGATGCCTCCATACCCAGTTGATGCCTCCACACCCAGCCGCGGCCTCCACACCCAGTTGATGCCTCCACACCCAGTTGATGCCTCCACATCCAGTTGATGCCTCCACACCCAGTTGATGCCTCCACGCCCAGTTGATGCCTCCACACCCAGTTGATGCCTCCACACCCAGTTGATGGCTCCACACCCAGCCGCGGCCCATACACCTAGTTGCTGGCTCCACACCCAGTTGATGCCTCCACACCCAGTTGATGCCTCCACACCCAGCTGATGCCCCCACACCCAGTTGATGCCTCCATACCCAGTTGATGCCTCCACACCCAGCCGCGGCCTCCACACCCAGTTGCTGGCTCCACACCCAGTTGATGCCTCCACACCCAGCCCCGGCCTCCACACCCAGTTGCTGGCTCCACACCCAGGTGCTGGCTCCACACCCAGGTGCTTTTTCCACACCCAGTTGCTGGCTCCACACCCAGTTGATGCCTCCACACCCAGTTGCTGGCAGTTGCTTGGCCATGACACAGCGCGTTTGCCCCCCTCTATAGAACAAGCACAGTTTAACTCTCCCAACCGAGTTGAAATGGAAGGGGTCCCAGCGGTCGGGCAGGACTCCACAAGCCTTGAGGTGCCAACAACTGCTCCTAAAAGAGGTTTTTACCGAGTATGCAACAAAAACACCGCCATAAACTCCAACGGTGGTGTTATCCGCTTTCACACCGCCAACGAGGTAAGATGCAGTGGTTCCCACCTGCTTCCAAAGGGAAGCAATGGCCAGCTGCCATTGACAGTTAGAGAAGAGACTCCCATTAACGTAATCTCATCTGAAAACCTCACCCAAGCGATCATAGCGACGTCTGCTAGAACATTACCAAACATCCCAAATGCAGCAGCCAAACTCTGTAATCTTCTGAAAAAGGTCAATGATGCCCCGGAAAACATTCAAGCATGGTATAATGTCCTTCTGTTTGGCAATGTATGCCTCACCGTCCCTCCAAGGAGGGACAAATCACTTGCTTCCTCGGTCCTGAGGGCGATAAATGAATACCCAAGGGGGGGACAACCTAGTTCGCCTGCCTCTCCGAGCAAAACACATCCACCGCAGAAATGGTAACAACAACATACCGGAAACGTACAAAATCAGAGCACAAATCACCAAGAAAATTGAAGAGGGAAATACCGCAAGTGCTATTAGAGTCCTCACTAGTGACGAGAAAATTGTTCCTCAAAACTCAGCCACAGCACGGGCCCTGCAAAGCAAGCACCCACCCAGAGCCCCTCAAGGCGACAACATCGTTCCGCCATCAGCCGACACCATTTCAGTCCCATTAATCGTTGGTGAATCTGAGGTCTACAAAGCAGCCCTTTCTTTTCCACCTGGGTCAGCAGGCGGCTTTACAAGGTTAAAACCTCAACACATCAAGCAAATGTTAAATCCTGCGGTTGGTGATGCTGCACAAGATCTTCTTATGGAACTCACAAGGTTCGTCAATATGTGCCTGGCTGGTGATATACCTGAGGTCATCAGGCCTCTCTTTTTTGGTGCCTCCCTCTGTGCTCTCAAAAAGAAGGACGAAGGAATCAGGCCAATCGCTGTTGGCAACACTCTCCGACGCCTGATTGCCAAGGCTGCTATGAGGGTAGTCAGCCAGCAAGCGGCTGAATTGCTGAAACCAATCCAGCTAGGATTTGGAATCCCCCAAGGCTGTGAAGCGGCTGCCCATGCAGCACGAGCATACATCACCAACATTTCTGATGAAAAGGCCTTGCTCAAACTGGACTTTAAGAATGCCTTCAACATGGTCAGAAGAGATGCTGTACTTTGTGCCGTACATCGCCATTTCCGGCCCCTCTACCCGTTCATACTATCGTGCTACAGTGGTGAGTCAAAACTGCACTTTGGTGAACATGAAATCAGATCATGTGAAGGTGTTCAGCAAGGTGATCCTCTTGCTCCCCTTCTTTTCTGCTTAGTCTTAAAAAAAATCACCGAAAGCTTGTCCAGCGAGTTCAACATCTGGTTTTTGGATGATGGCACTATAGCTGGCACCGTAGACCATCTCTTGGCAGATATCAGGAAAATAAGGGAGCAAGAAGTAAGCCTGGGTCTTGTCTTGAACCCTTCCAAGTGTGAAGTAGTCTCTTCCAACCCAGACATCGTAGCTGGAATAAGGTCTGCCTTGCCTGGAGCCCATGTCATTAGGGCCGAGAACAGCACCTTCCTTGGAGCGCCCCTCGGGTCTAACGCCATTGAGGAGATCCTTGACAAGAAAATCGCAGACCTTAGGAGGATGGAAGACAGAATAGGTGACATCGATGCCCACGATGCTTTTTATCTCCTCACCAAATGCCTATCCCTTCCGAGGCTAACCTACTTTCTGAGGTGCGCCCCATCTTACGACAGCCGAAAGCTTGAAGAGTATGACCTCTTACTGAAGACCATGCTGGAAAAAGTTGTTAACCTCTCCCTCAACGAATGCCAGTGGAAACAAGCCACTCTTCCTGTTAGGCTCGGTGGCTTGGGTGTCCGCACTGCTACCCAAATTGCTGTCCCAGCCTTCCTGTCTTCCTCCTCAGCATCAGATGACCTGGTTAAGGAAATTCTACCTGACACCCTGAGTGATGTAGCGGGGTACAGGACCCCCACTACACGGAATGCGACACGAAATGGGGTGCCATGGCAGACCCAGCACTCAGACCAGCCATGCCGAAAGCCAAGGTACAATCCAGTTGGGACAGCCCCATTGTAGACAAAGAAGCCACAGCTTTGCTGGAGGCAGCAACAACCCCCAGTGATCGTGCACGCCTCACAGCTGTGCAGGCTCCCCATGCAGGGGACTTCTTTTTGGCAGTCCCTATGTCTGCGACAGGCACACGTCTTGATCCACAGGAGCTCCGTATTGCAGTCGCTCTCCGTCTTGCTGCCCCTATCCACACTGTTCATAGGTGTATTTGCGGCGAGGCAGATGCTGACGAATATGGATTGCATGGCCTGCACTGTGGAAAATCTGGTGGTTGGCACACTAGACACGACGAAGTCAATGACATCATTAAAAGAAGCCTTGCCTCTGCTCAGTGTCCAGCGGAGAGAGAGCCCCGCAACCTACTGAACCGTGACTCTGTTAGCTTTGCCGGCCGACCAGACGGAATCACACTGCGACCGTGGAAGGGTGGCAGACAGTTGGCATGGGACTATACTTATGTATCCACCCTGGCAACCACATACATCAACCTCTCTGCCGGCACAGCAGGAGCCGCGGCGACACGCAGAGAAAGAGACAAGTCAGCCAAGTACAGGCAATTAGATCATCGATACAACTTCGTTCCAATAGGGTCTGAGACCCTAGGCCCATGGGGAGAGAGTGCAAGAAGGTTTCTTAAGGATCTTGGTTCCAAGCTCATTGACACCACAAGAGACCCTAGAGCAGCAAGTTTTCTCTTTCAGCGCTCAAGTATCGCGATCCAGAGGGGGAATGCTCGCTGCATCCCGGCGTCAGAGGAGTTCGAGGAAATCTACAGCCTCTAGGAAGCGAACTTTTTCTTGTGTCCTCTTAATGTTAATTTTTTGTATAAAATCAGATATGTAACTGTATAACCTTGCATAATAAAGTGTACACCATAAATAGGGGGGTGGTAGAAGAAGCGAACACTTACGTATTCAGAGTTAAATGACAAGTTTTTCCCTGAATGCTCTGTGTTCCCTTCTATGAGGCTGTGGGTCCCAATAATTGCATCAGAGGTGGTACCCCCGTATATATATATATATATATATATATATATATATATATATATATATATATATATATATATATATATATATATATATATATTGTGACGATAATCTCTTTCAAGAGAGATTGAGCCGGCTCTTCCCTACTTTAAGTTACGCCAAAGACACATGTATAAGATGCTACATTCAAGATACGTCAGCAAGAGCACAAAACGTTTTGACCAGGAGGCAAAACTTATCCAAGATCCCCCCACTCCACACACCCTCCTCACGCCGGGTCATCATCAAACCAGCTAACTACCCTTCACCAGCTTGCCTGCTTCTGATTGGTGACTCGCCAGCCGCGCACCTGCACCCAGCACCTCAGCGCCCTCTACACGAATCGACGTCTGAGCCTGACCAGCTACCCACTTCAGAATATTCCTTGTGCTCTTACGGTTGAAATCTCTCTCTGGCATACTAGCTCATTAGCTCATATACGAAGGGAGGTTTCAGCCATAGCCAATATTCTCAGCACCATTTTAACATTGTATTTTGTATTTCACATTGTCTTTACATTTTCTTTATTATTTAACTGTAATTTTACTTCCCGAGATTTGTCTTTATTTTCATTTATGTTTAAAGTAAATATATAAAAGTTTCATTGTTCATATTTTGTGTTTTACGTGTTCCTCCCTCTAACTTACCACAGACAACAGGCAAGCAGTCTATATTTTTGTTTAAAGTGTGACCAGGCTTTGACACCTACCATTGGAGGACTGCCGAACATCAACACTCCAACACTTTCCCGTCTCCAACACTCCAACATATATATATATATATATATATATATATATATATATATATATATATATATATATATATATATATATATATATATATATATATATATATATATATATATATACATATATATATATATATATATATATATATATATCTATATATATATATATATATATATATATACATATATATATATATATATATATATATATATATATATATATATATATATATATATATATATATATATATATATATATACATATATACATGTATATATATATATATATATATATATATATATATATATATATATATATATATATATATATATATATATATATATATATATATATATATATATATATATATATATATATGTGTTTCATTGAATATGACCGCATATTCTGTATTTATTATTTTCTGGTTTAGGGCTTCTATCCCTCTAACTATTTTCTTAGCATCGGGGCTTAATTGGAATAGTTCTCCAAAACTCATTTTCGTACTTTTAAGGTGAAGAAAAGAAGTGATTTACTATAGAGTGTATTACACTTATTTGTATAATTTGCACGACGTTTCGAACCTCCATGGTTCATTCTCAAGTGAACAGATCTTACAATACTAGTTGATTTTATACCCGCATTAGGTCAGGTGATAATACAATGAAGGTGAAAAACATGGGGGGATACATAAGGGATAAACATAGGGGCTGCAGAAGGCTTATTGGCCCATACGAGGCATCTCCTATCTAAACACAAAGATTAATCCAGTGTAATTGGCCTGTTATGTTGGACATTGTCTTCTGTGTTGGCATCGATATGTTCTTGTCTTGTCCTTACTCTCATGGTGGGTAGAGTAAATAGTTCCGTGATTTGGGTGTTCATGGTAGGTCGCTCTATTCTTATGTGAATTGCCTCAAGAATTTGTAATCTTCTTGAATCTTGGGTTTTGTCTATTATGCAAGTATTCTTGTTCAACATTTCTCTTGTTAGAGTAATGTCATGGGCTTGTCTCATGTGATTCCTAGGGGCACCAGATTGAAGATGGCATGTCAAACGCCTCGTCAGCTTGGTCGACGTCATACCTATGTACTTACATTGAAGGTTACATCCTTCGTGGGGGCAAGTGTACATGTATACAACGCTTGACTGCTGTAGAGGGTTCTCCGTCGGCTTCGGGCTGTTTTTGATAAGGAGTTCGGAAGTCTTCTTGGTTTTGTAGAATATTATCAGGTTTATGTTTTGGTTAGGAGTAGTGCTTTTTACTCCTTTACGGATTATTTCTTTCATTATTCTTTCCTCTTTTATATGTTCACTGTGCATGGTTGATTTGTAATATAATTTTATTGGGGGTGTTGTGGTTTCTGTTCTAGGTTCTGAATTATACCAACGGTCCAAGTGTCTTCTTATAGCAGCGTTTATTTCCGCGTTGCTATATCCGTTGTTCACCAATACCTGAGTTACTCTTTCAAACTCTCTACTCACGTTGCTCCATTCAGAGCAGTGGGTAAGCGCTCGACGAATATAAGCATTGAGAACACTGGCTTTGTATCTTTGGGGGCACTCACTTCTACCGTTCAGGCATAATCCTATGTTGGTGGGCTTGGTATATACGTTGGTGCTTAAAGAGGTTCCTGTTTTTGTTATTAGTATATCCAAGAATGGCAGACTGTTATTTTCACTATTTTCATGTGTAAATCGGAGTACTGACTCTCTCTCTAGGTGTCTTTTTAGGTCAATTAGTTCATCTGAGTCTTTTACTATTACGAATATGTCATCTACATAACGGCAGTATACAGTTAGTTTTTGTCTGCTACTGAAGACCCTATCTTCGATGGTTCCCATATAAAAATTAGCAAATAAAACTCCTAAGGGGGAGCCCATTGCTACTCCGTCTATTTGTAAATACATGTCTCCTTGTGGACTGATGAAAGGGGCTTCCTTTGTACATGCTTCGAGAAGACTTTTCAAGTGTGGCTCAGGTATGTCTAATTTGGGGGTGCTCTCGTCTCTGTATACTCTGTCCAGTATCATTCCTATGGTTGTGTCGACTGGGACGTTGGTAAAAAGGGATTCAACGTCCAGGGAAGCGATAATTCCATCGGGCTGGGTAGATTTGATCAATTCTAGGAAATCTGCTGATGATTGTAGACTAAACTTACTTGGAGTGTATGGAGTTAGGAGTTCATTGAGTTTCTTTGCCAGGTGATAAGTTGGGGTTGGTATTTGGCTGATTATAGGGCGTAGTGGGTTACCTGGTACCTGGTAAACATAGGGGCTGCCTTCTGCAGCCCCTATGTTTATCCCTTATGTATCCCCCCATGTTTTTCACCTTCATTGTATTATCACCTGACCTAATGCGGGTATAAAATCAACTAGTATTGTAAGATCTGTTCACTTGAGAATGAACCATGGAGGTTCGAAACGTCGTGCAAATTATACAAATAAGTGTAATACACTCTATAGTAAATCACTTCTTTTCTTCACCTTAAAAGTACGAAAATGAGTTTTGGAGAACTCCTATTCCAATTAAGCCCTGATGCTAAGAAAATAGTTAGAGGGATAGAAGCCCTAAACCAGAAAATAATAAATACAGAATATGCGGTCATATTCAATGAAACATGTTTGAAAGAAAACCTGCTGCCAGTATACACCAATATATATATATATATATATATATATATATATATATATATATATATATATATATATATATATATATATATATATATATATATATATACATGTATATATATATATATATATATATACATGTATATATATATATATATATATATATATATATATATATATATATATATATATATATATATATATATATATATATATATATATATATATATATATATATATATATATATATATATATATATATATATATATATATATATATATATATATATATATATATATATATATATATATATATATATATATATATATAACTGAAAACTCACACCCCAGAAGTGACTCGAACCCATACTCCCACAACTGGTATGTACAGGGACGCCTTAATCCGCTTGACCATCACGACCGGACATAAGGAAGTGATAGCCGAGGCTATATGAACCACTTCCCCGCCGGCACTCGGATGGTAATCTTGGGCATAGCATTTTATCAAATCACCTCATTCTTTGGGGCACACGTGAGGAACACAAATGCAAACAAGCCTGAATGGTCCCCAGGACTATATACAACTGAAAACTCACACCCCAGAAGTGACTCGAACCCATACTCCCACAACTGGTATGTACAGGGACGCCTTAATCCGCTTGACCATCACGACCGGACATAAGGAAGTGATAGCCGAGGCTATATGAACCACTTCCCCGCCGGCACTCGGATGGTAATCTTGGGCATAGCATTTTATCAAATCACCTCATTCTTTGGGGCACACGTGAGGAACACAAATGCAAACAAGCCTGAATGGTCCCCAGGACTATATACAACTGAAAACTCACACCCCAGAAGTGACTCGAACCCATACTCCCACAACTGGTATGTACAGGGACGCCTTAATCCGCTTGACCATCACGACCGGATATAAGGAAGTGATAGCCGAGGCTATATGAACCACTTCCCCGCCGGCACTCGGATGGTAATCTTGGGCATAGCATTTTATCAAATCACCTCATTCTTTGGGGCACACGTGAGGAACACAAATGCAAACAAGCCTGAATGGTCCCCAGGACTATTCAGGACTATTAATGAGGTGATTTGATAAAATGCTATGCCCAAGATTACCATCCGAGTGCCGGCGGGGAAGTGGTTCATATAGCCTCGGCTATCACTTCCTTATGTCCGGTCGTGATGGTCAAGCGGATTAAGGCGTCCCTGTACATACCAGTTGTGGGAGTATGGGTTCGAGTCACTTCTGGGGTGTGAGTTTTCAGTTGTATATAGTCCTGGGGACCATTCAGGCTTGTTTGCATATATATATATATATATATATATATATATATATATATATATATATATATATATATATATATAATATATATATATATATATATATATATATATATATGTGTGTTTCATTGAATATGACCGCATATTCTGTATTTATTATTTTCTGGTTTAGGGCTTCTATCCCTCTAACTATTTTCTTAGCATCGGGGCTTAATTGGAATAGTTCTCCAAAACTCATTTTCGTACTTTTAAGGTGAAGAAAAGAAGTGATTTACTATAGAGTGTATTACACTTATTTGTATAATTTGCACGACGTTTCGAACCTCCATGGTTCATTCTCAAAGTGAACAGATCTTACAATACTAGTTGATTTTATACCCGCATTAGGTCAGGTGATAATACAATGAAGGTGAAAAACATGGGGGGATACATAAGGGATAAACATAGGGGCTGCAGAAGGCTTATTGGCCCATACGAGGCATCTCCTATCTAAACACAAAGATTAATCCAGTGTAATTGGCCTGTTATATTGGACATTGTCTTCTGTGTTGGCATCGATATGTTCTTGTCTTGTCCTTACTCTCATGGTGGGTAGAGTAAATAGTTCCGTGATTTGGGTGTTCATGGTAGGTCGCTCTATTCTTATGTGAATTGCCTCAAGAATTTGTAATCTTCTTGAATCTTGGGTTTTGTCTATTATGCAAGTATTCTTGTTCAACATTTCTCTTGTTAGAGTAATGTCATGGGCTTGTCTCATGTGATTCCTAGGGGCACCAGATTGAAGATGGCATGTCAAACGCCTCGTCAGCTTGGTCGACGTCATACCTATGTACTTACATTGAAGGTTACATCCTTCGTGGGGGCAAGTGTACATGTATACAACGCTTGACTGCTGTAGAGGGTTCTCCGTCGGCTTCGGGCTGTTTTTGATAAGGAGTTCGGAAGTCTTCTTGGTTTTGTAGAATATTATCAGGTTTATGTTTTGGTTAGGAGTAGTGCTTTTTACTCCTTTACGGATTATTTCTTTCATTATTCTTTCCTCTTTTATATGTTCACTGTGCATGGTTGATTTGTAATATAATTTTATTGGGGTGTTGTGGTTTCTGTTCTAGGTTCTGAATTATACCAACGGTCCAAGTGTCTTCTTATAGCAGCGTTTATTTCCGCGTTGCTATATCCGTTGTTCACCAATACCTGAGTTACTCTTTCAAACTCTCTACTCACGTTGCTCCATTCAGAGCAGTGGGTAAGCGCTCGACGAATATAAGCATTGAGAACACTGGCTTTGTATCTTTGGGGGCACTCACTTCTACCGTTCAGGCATAATCCTATGTTGGTGGGCTTGGTATATACGTTGGTGCTTAAAGAGGTTCCTGTTTTTGTTATTAGTATATCCAAGAATGGCAGACTGTTATTTTCACTATTTTCATGTGTAAATCGGAGTACTGACTCTCTCTCTAGGTGTCTTTTTAGGTCAATTAGTTCATCTGAGTCTTTTACTATTACGAATATGTCATCTACATAACGGCAGTATACAGTTAGTTTTTGTCTGCTACTGAAGACCCTATCTTCGATGGTTCCCATATAAAAATTAGCAAATAAAACTCCTAAGGGGGAGCCCATTGCTACTCCGTCTATTTGTAAATACATGTCTCCTTGTGGACTGATGAAAGGGGCTTCCTTTGTACATGCTTCGAGAAGACTTTTCAAGTGTGGCTCAGGTATGTCTAATTTGGGGGTGCTCTCGTCTCTGTATACTCTGTCCAGTATCATTCCTATGGTTGTGTCGACTGGGACGTTGGTAAAAAGGGATTCAACGTCCAGGGAAGCGATAATTCCATCGGGCTGGGTAGATTTGATCAATTCTAGGAAATCTGCTGATGATTGTAGACTAAACTTACTTGGAGTGTATGGAGTTAGGAGTTCATTGAGTTTCTTTGCCAGGTGATAAGTTGGGGTTGGTATTTGGCTGATTATAGGGCGTAGTGGGTTACCTGGTACCTGGTAAACATAGGGGCTGCCTTCTGCAGCCCCTATGTTTATCCCTTATGTATCCCCCCATGTTTTTCACCTTCATTGTATTATCACCTGACCTAATGCGGGTATAAAATCAACTAGTATTGTAAGATCTGTTCACTTGAGAATGAACCATGGAGGTTCGAAACGTCGTGCAAATTATACAAATAAGTGTAATACACTCTATAGTAAATCACTTCTTTTCTTCACCTTAAAAGTACGAAAATGAGTTTTGAAGAACTCCTATTCCAATTAAGCCCTGATGCTAAGAAAATAGTTAGAGGGATAGAAGCCCTAAACCAGAAAATAATAAATACAGAATATGCGGTCATATTCAATGAAACATGTTTGAAAGAAAACCTGCTGCCAGTATACACCAATATATATATATATATATATATATATATATATATATATATATATATATATATATATATATATATATATATATATATATATATATATATATATATATATATATACATGTATATATATATATATATATATATACATGTATATATATATATATATATATATATATATATATATATATATATATATATATATATATATATATATATATATATATATATAACTGAAAACTCACACCCCAGAAGTGACTCGAACCCATACTCCCACAACTGGTATGTACAGGGACGCCTTAATCCGCTTGACCATCACGACCGGACATAAGGAAGTGATAGCCGAGGCTATATGAACCACTTCCCCGCCGGCACTCGGATGGTAATCTTGGGCATAGCATTTTATCAAATCACCTCATTCTTTGGGGCACACGTGAGGAACACAAATGCAAACAAGCCTGAATGGTCCCCAGGACTATATACAACTGAAAACTCACACCCCAGAAGTGACTCGAACCCATACTCCCACAACTGGTATGTACAGGGACGCCTTAATCCGCTTGACCATCACGACCGGACATAAGGAAGTGATAGCCGAGGCTATATGAACCACTTCCCCGCCGGCACTCGGATGGTAATCTTGGGCATAGCATTTTATCAAATCACCTCATTCTTTGGGGCACACGTGAGGAACACAAATGCAAACAAGCCTGAATGGTCCCCAGGACTATATACAACTGAAAACTCACACCCCAGAAGTGACTCGAACCCATACTCCCACAACTGGTATGTACAGGGACGCCTTAATCCGCTTGACCATCATGACCGGACATAAGGAAGTGATAGCCGAGGCTATATGAACCACTTCCCCGCCGGCACTCGGATGGTAATCTTGGGCATAGCATTTTATCAAATCACCTCATTCTTTGGGGCACACGTGAGGAACACAAATGCAAACAAGCCTGAATGGTCCCCAGGACTATTCAGGACTATTAATGAGGTGATTTGATAAAATGCTATGCCCAAGATTTCCATCCGAGTGCCGGCGGGGAAGTGGTTCATATAGCCTCGGCTATCACTTCCTTATGTCCGGTCGTGATGGTCAAGCGGATTAAGGCGTCCCTGTACATACCAGTTGTGGGAGTATGGGTTCGAGTCACTTCTGGGGTGTGAGTTTTCAGTTGTATATAGTCCTGGGGACCATTCAGGCTTGTTTGCATATATATATATATATATATATATATATATATATATATATATATATATATATATATATATATATATATATATATATATATATATATATATATATATATATGTGTTTCATTGAATATGACCGCATATTCTGTATTTATTATTTTCTGGTTTAGGGCTTCTATCCCTCTAACTATTTTCTTAGCATCGGGGCTTAATTGGAATAGTTCTCCAAAACTCATTTTCGTACTTTTAAGGTGAAGAAAAGAAGTGATTTACTATAGAGTGTATTACACTTATTTGTATAATTTGCACGACGTTTCGAACCTCCATGGTTCATTCTCAAAGTGAACAGATCTTACAATACTAGTTGATTTTATACCCGCATTAGGTCAGGTGATAATACAATGAAGGTGAAAAACATGGGGGGATACATAAGGGATAAACATAGGGGCTGCAGAAGGCTTATTGGCCCATACGAGGCATCTCCTATCTAAACACAAAGATTAATCCAGTGTAATTGGCCTGTTATGTTGGACATTGTCTTCTGTGTTGGCATCGATATGTTCTTGTCTTGTCCTTACTCTCATGGTGGGTAGAGTAAATAGTTCCGTGATTTGGGTGTTCATGGTAGGTCGCTCTATTCTTATGTGAATTGCCTCAAGAATTTGTAATCTTCTTGAATCTTGGGTTTTGTCTATTATGCAAGTATTCTTGTTCAACATTTCTCTTGTTAGAGTAATGTCATGGGCTTGTCTCATGTGATTCCTAGGGGCACCAGATTGAAGATGGCATGTCAAACGCCTCGTCAGCTTGGTCGACGTCATACCTATGTACTTACATTGAAGGTTACATCCTTCGTGGGGGCAAGTGTACATGTATACAACGCTTGACTGCTGTAGAGGGTTCTCCGTCGGCTTCGGGCTGTTTTTGATAAGGAGTTCGGAAGTCTTCTTGGTTTTGTAGAATATTATCAGGTTTATGTTTTGGTTAGGAGTAGTGCTTTTTACTCCTTTACGGATTATTTCTTTCATTATTCTTTCCTCTTTTATATGTTCACTGTGCATGGTTGATTTGTAATATAATTTTATTGGGGGTGTTGTGGTTTCTGTTCTAGGTTCTGAATTATACCAACGGTCCAAGTGTCTTCTTATAGCAGCGTTTATTTCCGCGTTGCTATATCCGTTGTTCACCAATACCTGAGTTACTCTTTCAAACTCTCTACTCACGTTGCTCCATTCAGAGCAGTGGGTAAGCGCTCGACGAATATAAGCATTGAGAACACTGGCTTTGTATCTTTGGGGGCACTCACTTCTACCGTTCAGGCATAATCCTATGTTGGTGGGCTTGGTATATACGTTGGTGCTTAAAGAGGTTCCTGTTTTTGTTATTAGTATATCCAAGAATGGCAGACTGTTATTTTCACTATTTTCATGTGTAAATCGGAGTACTGACTCTCTCTCTAGGTGTCTTTTTAGGTCAATTAGTTCATCTGAGTCTTTTACTATTACGAATATGTCATCTACATAACGGCAGTATACAGTTAGTTTTTGTCTGCTACTGAAGACCCTATCTTCGATGGTTCCCATATAAAAATTAGCAAATAAAACTCCTAAGGGGGAGCCCATTGCTACTCCGTCTATTTGTAAATACATGTCTCCTTGTGGACTGATGAAAGGGGCTTCCTTTGTACATGCTTCGAGAAGACTTTTCAAGTGTGGCTCAGGTATGTCTAATTTGGGGGTGCTCTCGTCTCTGTTTACTCTGTCCAGTATCATTCCTATGGTTGTGTCGACTGGGACGTTGGTAAAAAGGGATTCAACGTCCAGGGAAGCGATAATTCCATCGGGCTGGGTAGATTTGATCAATTCTAGGAAATCTGCTGATGATTGTAGACTAAACTTACTTGGAGTGTATGGAGTTAGGAGTTCATTGAGTTTCTTTGCCAGGTGATAAGTTGGGGTTGGTATTTGGCTGATTATAGGGCGTAGTGGGTTACCTGGTACCTGGTAAACATAGGGGCTGCCTTCTGCAGCCCCTATGTTTATCCCTTATGTATCCCCCCATGTTTTTCACCTTCATTGTATTATCACCTGACCTAATGCGGGTATAAAATCAACTAGTATTGTAAGATCTGTTCACTTGAGAATGAACCATGGAGGTTCGAAACGTTGTGCAAATTATACAAATAAGTGTAATACACTCTATAGTAAATCACTTCTTTTCTTCACCTTAAAAGTACGAAAATGAGTTTTGGAGAACTCCTATTCCAATTAAGCCCTGATGCTAAGAAAATAGTTAGAGGGATAGAAGCCCTAAACCAGAAAATAATAAATACAGAATATGCGGTCATATTCAATGAAACATGTTTGAAAGAAAACCTGCTGCCAGTATACACCAATATATATATATATATATATATATATATATATATATATATATATATATATATATATATATATATATATATATATATATATATATATATATATATATATATATATATAAGGCACAACTCTCCTAAACACGAGAGTTAAGTATACAACTTTAGAACACTTTCCCACCAGGAGACTCGAACCCTAGCCAGCACAGAAGCCTTCCAGCAACTGGCATAACAGGTACGCCTTAACCCGCTCCACCACCTGCTCAGACCCTTAAAAGAGATGGTAATTTCGGAGTATTTAAATACCCCAAAGATCAACACCTCCCAAGAGCACCAGAGCAAGTGAGGGGTCATTTATACGTTAATTTCATCAAGTCCCTGTTAATATGGGAAGACACAGTGTCTCTGCTTAAGGCACAACTCTCCTAAACACGAAAGTTAAGTATACAACTTTAGAACACTTTCCCACCAGGAGACTCGAACCCTAGCCAGCACAGAAGCCTTCCAGCAACTGGCATAACAGGTACGCCTTAACCCGCTCCACCACCTGCTCAGGCCCTTAAAAGAGATGGTAATTTCGGAGTATTTAAATACCCCAAAGATCAACACCTCCCAAGAGCACCAGAGCAAGTGAGGGGTCATTTATACGTTAATTTCATCAAGTCCCTGTTAATATGGGAAGACACAGTGTCTCTGCTTAAGGCACAACTCTCCTAAACACGAGAGTTAAGTATACAACTTTAGAACACTTTCCCACCAGGAGACTCGAACCCTAGCCAGCACAGAAGGCTTCTGTGCTGGCTAACCAGCTAACTACCATCTTAGCATCTTATACTTATACTTGTGCCAGTTGCTGGAAGGCTTCTGTGCTGGCTAGGGTTCGAGTCTCCTGGTGGGAAAGTGTTCTGCAGTTGTATACTTAACTCTCGTGTTTAGGAGAGTTGTGCCTTAAGCAGAGACACTGTGTCTTCTCATATTAACAGGGACTTGATGAAATTAACGTATAAATGACCCCTCACTTGCTCTGGTGCTCTTGGGAGGTGTTGATCTTTGGGGTATTTAAATACTCCGAAATTACCATCTCTTTTAAGGGTCTGAGCAGGTGGTGGAGCGGGTTAAGGCGTACCTGTTATGCCAGTTGCTGGAAGGCTTCTGTGCTGGCTAGGGTTCGAGTCTCCTGGTGGGAAAGTGTTCTAAAGTTGTATACTTAACTCTCGTGTTTAGGAGAGTTGTGCCTTAAGCAGAGACACTGTGTCTTCCCATATTAACAGGGACTTGATGAAATTAACGTATATATGACCCCTCACTTGCTCTGGTGCTCTTGGGAGGTGTTGATCTTTGGGGTATTTAAATACTCCGAAATTACCATCTCTTTTAAGGGTCTGAGCAGGTGGTGGAGCGGGTTAAGGCGTACCTGTTATGCCAGTTGCTGGAAGGCTTCTGTGCTGGCTAGGGTTCGAGTCTCCTGGTCGGAAAGTGTTCTAAAGTTGTATACTTAACTCTCGTGTTTAGGAGAGTTGTGCCTTAAGCAAAGACACTGTGTCTTCCCATATTAACAGGGACTTGATGAAATTAACGTATAAATGACCCCTCACTTGCTCTGGTGCTCTTGGGAGGTGTTGATCTTTGGGGTATTTAAATACTCCGAAATTACCATCTCTTTTAAGGGCCTGAGCAGGTGGTGGAGCGGGTTAAGGCGTACCTGTTATGCCAGTTGCTGGAAGGCTTCTGTGCTGGCTAGGGTTCGAGTCTCCTGGTGGGAAAGTGTTCTAAAGTTGTATACTTAACTCTCGTGTTTAGGAGAGTTGTGCCTTAAGGAGCCATGGTAACCGAAAACCTGAAGAAAAATGGAATATTTACGAAAATTACGAAAAATACTACAACGTTCTGGCAACACTGTGGTCCAAACCGTTTAATGATATCTTGAAAAATAACGTAATTAGAGTCAAATTTCCCGCTGCAACTTTCGTGAATCTGGTCCTCGCGGCGTGAGTGCGCCGCGGGGTATTGTATCTTACGTTGTAGAAGTCTTATTTTTCGTAATAGCGTTGAAAATAGCATGTTATGCATAAAATGAATATAAACTCACTCATTGGCAACAGTATTGTGTGAGAGAGAGGGTGGTACGTGGCTGAGGCCCTCAGTGACTGTATGTCTCTCGTGGGGAGTGGTTCTATCGCTGACGCGCTCTCACAATATCTCCCAGAACTCATGCTATTATTGTTATTTGTACTGCAATATGACTTACCAAACGAACAAGAGACAAGCATTGAAAGCTAGATGCATGCGAGCTCTCCATAGAAGGTACGAGCTGGCCGCAAATGCGTAAATCACGCATTGTCACGAGTGACCGCGATTAGAGTAACTTGTCGCGCGCGCTACGCAACTCCAACTTTTACAACTAGATCTGGTTTCACAGCCTTTATTTATTATTCAATTTACATGAAACTTGCACACTATATGTCGAGTTTACGCCTCTAAAAACTTACGTCATTATTCTTATCTACGTAGATTTATTGATTTTATAAATAATGATACACTTCATTTTGTTGCATACCTTTTGGGAAACTTTTAAAAATCTGTATTTAGGAAAGACTTGGGTAAATACTGGTTCAGTAACAGGGTTGTTGATTTGTGGAACCAATTGCCACGTAACATTGTGGAGGTGGGGTCTCTCGATTGTTTCAAGCATGGGTTGGACATGTATATGAGTGGGATTGGGTGGTTATAAATAGGAGCTGTCTCGTATGGGCCAATAGGCCTTCTGCAGTTGCCTTTGTTCTATGTTCTTATGTTTACAAGTGGATTGATGGACACAACAAACGGGATAATAATAGGGTATTAAAAGTATCAACACAAGACAGAACACGAAACAATGGGTATAAATTGGATAAATTTAGATTTAGGAAAGACTTGGGTAAATACTGGTTCAGTAACAGGGTTGTTGATTTGTGGAACCAATTACCGCATAACGTGGTGGAGGTGGTGTCCCTCGATTGTTTCAAGCATGGGTTGGACATGTTTATGAGTGGGATTGGGTGGTTATAAATAGGAGCTGCCTCGTACGGGCCAATAGGCCTTCTGCAGTTATCTTTGTTTTTATATTCATATGCTCTCATAATCTTGCTCCTCCCCACCCGTCTTCTATCCCTCACTGACACCTGACTCCTACCCTCTTCTCTAGGACACTAATAAATACGCCTCCATCCTAAACATGGCACACCATCTGGTCACCACTTGGTCCGGGAGACATCTCCCGTCACGCAGGGTGCAGTCGCACCTCCACAGATCTCCAGTATCATCTATTGATACTGGAAATGGCTCAAAAGGGCCACCACTTACGGGCTATTCATGCCCGTGCCACCTTTTGGGTGGCTTAATCTTCTCTCTCTCTCTCTCTCTCATCAATCAATCTAAACATGGCCTCTGTAATCAGTAGGCGACATGGCCAACCGCACGATCAGGGAAGCCCGGGCCACTCACGGCACAAACCCCCAGTATTTAGTTGAGAAAATTATAAGAACTAGGATATACGACTCTAGATACTGGAAAGAAGAATGCTTTGCCCTCTCGGCGGAATTACTAGTCGACAAAGCAATAGCCCTCAGGTGTATTGGTGGTGTTCACGGAGCCAACAGCATACCCACGCCATTCCTATGTCTCGTGCTAAAGATGCTCCAGATCCAACCTGAGACTGACATAATTATAGAATTCATCACACAAGAGGATTTTAAGTATGCTCGTGCTTTGGGGGCATTTTACTTGAGACTTGTATGTGGATCACTGAATTGTTACAAGTACCTGGAACCTCTCCTTAATGACTTTAGGAAACTACGCGTTATTGACCGTTCCGGCCAGTTCCAGTTTACTCACATGGATGAATATATTGATTGTTTATTAAGAGATGAATGTTCATGTGATATAATTTGACCGAGGATCCAAAAGAGACCGATTCATGAAGCCAACAACGAGCTTAAAGGTCGAGTATCCGTATTAAATGATGATTTGGACAACCACGAGAGGGAAAGTGATGAGGAGGACATCTTTCCTCCACCAAGACCAAGAAATGATCCAGTAGAGCCATCCCGAACAACACTCTGTGACGACCAGGATGGCAGAGGCCACTCTAGCTCCCTACACCGAGGCCTTCCATGTGACAGAGAAAGAGAAAAGCTTCGCAGAAGTCACTCACAGAAGACAGATCATGAAAGAGGCAAGGAAAGGTCGAGAAAGAGACATCGCAGCAGATCAGAACAACGTCAGCGACGAGGATCTCCAGCCCATCGTCCCCATCACCGAAAAAATCGTGGAGAAAGAGAATCAAATAGAGAGAGAGGAAGGGATTGGAATCGTTGTGAACGCAAAGGAAAACAATATCGCAGTGGACGTAGTAAATGAGATACCTTTTTGAGGATGTGGTAGGAGCTGACAGTGCTCCATTTGACCTGCAACCTCACTAATATCTCACTGCCCTCTCATGAGTTGACCTCACACTTGACTGCCGCCTCATGATATGAACCTCAAGCTTCCTGTGTTATCATTATATATATAATTATACACGAAGCCTTCTTTGGACTCTTGTATGTATTTGAAGACCTGTATTCACGTTTCTGTCTTATAAGAACTATGTATTAATAAACACTGTTGTAATAAATGAATGCTATTATTTACATCTCATTATTTACCATCCCAAAGAATAATATGTACCTTTATTCAAGTACAAATAAAATATTTAAATATCTTAGCGCCTGGTGCTTGGAGAGTAGCTGTGATTAGGGTCTTCATCTGGATGAAAAATGTGAAAACCATCTTAAATGTGTTTTTTGATGTTTTTGACGTTGGTCGCAGAAAGGTGACATTTATATAAGGTATTTATATAAAGTCGTTTTTAACATATAAAATACGTTAATTTCAGTCACTCAATTCTGGTGCAAACGTATAACTAATGTTTTTAAACGTTTCTATTTTAAATTAAGTAAAAATGCTTAATGTATGTGGGTGGTTTTGTGCATGTGTGGGGTTGTGCTGGTCTGTGTGTGTGCGTGTACTTTTGATGTGTATGTTAAAGTGCAAATATGTAAGCACTACCATTACAAGAATAGGTGTATGGAGGTATTCCTTTTTTTTATTAATACATTAGGTACATCTGCATTTGTGCAGCTACCCTAGACTACATGAAGGGGGAGTACAGTGTCAAAAAGCTAGTTACGTGATGCTAAAAATTCCCCATCACACTGGATGGTTAGCCCGTTTTGAATGAACAGCATGTTAAAATTTATGAATGCGTCTGTGGGGTTGACCGCTGAATGTCCTCGACTGAATGTCCTCGAATGACCGGGTTGGTCCTGGACCAACCCGTCCCAGGACGGGTTGGTCCTGGGACCTCTGTTGTTTAATATATATATAAATGATTTAGATTCAGGTTTGAGTAGCAACATTTGCAAATTTGCCGATGATACGAAAATCGGTAGGGAAATTAATTCGGAAGAAGACTTACTATCACTTCAAGTTGATCTAGATAGGGTTTTGAAATGGTCAAAGGATTGGCAGATGCAGTTTAATGCTGATAAATGTAAAGTTCTGAGGTTAGGTAATGATGATAGAGTTACAAGATACGAGCTAGATGGTGTTGAGATTGCGAAAGGGATCTGGGAGTTATGATTAGTAAGAATTTAAGCTGAGTAGACGCAGGCTAACAGTAAGGAAAGAGCAAGAAAAATTCTTTATAGACAGCATAGAACATTGGTATAACAATTATGGGCCTGAGAATGTACAACAGTTTTATGATGACCTCATAAATAATACCTATGAGGCCATCAAAAATAGTGAGTCACGCCAAACAAAAAGAAGTACTAGTAAACAGGTCAGACACAACCAGTACTATGATGATGCTAAACTGAAAGAGCTTAAGGAGCCATGGTAACCGAAAACCTGAAGAAAAATGGAATATTTACGAAAAATTACGAAAAATACTACAACGTTCTGGCAACACTGTGGTCCAAACCGTTTAATGATATCTTGAAAAATAACGTAGAGTCAAATTTCCCGCTGCAACTTTCGTGAATCTGGTCCTCGCGGCGTGAGTGCGCCGCGGGGTATTGTATCTTACGTTGTAGAAGTCTTATTTTTCGTAATAGCGTTGAAAATAACATGTTATGCATAAAATGAATATAAACTCACTCATTGGCAACAGTATTGTGTGAGAGAGAGGGTGGTACGTGGCTCAGGCCCTCAGTGACTGTATGTCTCTCGTGGGGAGTGGTTCTATCGCTGACGCGCTCTAACAATATCTCCCAGAACTCATGCTATTATTGTTATTTGTACTGCAATATGACTTACCAAACGAACAAGAGACAAGCATTGAAAGCTAGATGCATGCGAGCTCTCCATAGAAGGTACGAGCTGGCCGCAAATGCGTAAATCACGCATTGTCACGAGTGACCGCGAGTAGAGTAACTTGTCGCGCGCGCTACGCAACTCCAACTTTTACAACTAGATCTGGTTTCACAGCCTTTATTTATTATTCAATTTACATGAAACTTGCACACTATATGTAGAGTTTACGCCTCTAAAAACTTACGTCATTATTCTTATCTACGTAGATTTATTGATTTTATAAATAATGATACACTTCATTTTGTTGCATACGTTTTTGGGAAACTTTTAAAAATCTGTATTTAGGAAAGACTTGGGTAAATACTGGTTCAGTAACAGGGTTGTTGATTTGGGGAAATAATTGCCACGTAACATTGTGGAGGTGGGGTCTCTCGATTGTTTCAAGCATGGGTTGGACATGTATATGAGTGGGATTGGGTGGTTATAAATAGGAGCTGTCTCGTATGGGCCAATAGGCCTTCTGCAGTTGCCTTTGTTCTATGTTCTTATGTTTACAAGTGGATTGATGGACACAACAAACGGGATAATAATAGGGTATTAAAAGTATCAACACAAGACAGAACACGAAACAATGGGTATAAATTGGATAAATTTAGATTTAGGAAAGACTTGGGTAAATACTGGTTCAGTAACAGGGTTGTTGATTTGTGGAACCAATTACCGCATAACGTGATGGAGGTGGTGTCCCTCGATTGTTTCAAGCGCGGGTTGGACATGTTTATGAGTGGGATTGGGTGGTTATAAATAGGAGCTGCCTCGTACGGGCCAATAGGCCTTCTGCAGTTATCTTTGTTTTTATATTCATATGCTCTCATAATCTTGCTCCTCCTCCCCCACCCGTCTTCTATCCCTCACTGACACCTGACTCCTACCCTCTTCTCTAGGACACTAATAAATACGCCTCCATCCTAAACATGGCACACCATCTGGTCACCACTTGGTCCGGGAGACATCTCCCGTCACGCAGGGTGCAGTCGCACCTCCACAGATCTCCAGTATCATCTATTGATACTGGAAATGGCTCAAAAGGGCCACCACTTACGGGCTATTCATGCCCGTGCCACCTTTTGGGTGGCTTAATCTTCTCTCTCTCTCTCTCTCTCTCATCAATCAATCTAAACATGGCCTCTGTAATCAGTAGGCGACATGGCCAACCGCACGATCAGGGAAGCCCGGGCCACTCACGGCACAAACCCCCAGTATTTAGTTGAGAAAATTATAAGAACTAGGATATACGACTCTAGATACTGGAAAGAAGAATGCTTTGCCCTCTCGGCGGAATTACTAGTCGACAAAGCAATAGCCCTCAGGTGTATTGGTGGTGTTCACGGAGCCAACAGCATACCCACGCCATTCCTATGTCTCGTGCTAAAGATGCTCCAGATCCAACCTGAGACTGACATAATTATAGAATTCATCACACAAGAGGATTTTAAGTATGCTCGTGCTTTGGGGGCATTTTACTTGAGACTTGTATGTGGATCACTGAATTGTTACAAGTACCTGGAACCTCTCCTTAATGACTTTAGGAAACTACGCGTTATTGACCGTTCCGGCCAGTTCCAGTTTACTCACATGGATGAATATATTGATTGTTTATTAAGAGATGAATGTTCATGTGATATAATTTTACCGAGGATCCAAAAGAGACCGATTCATGAAGCCAACAACGAGCTTAAAGGTCGAGTATCCGTATTAAATGATGATTTGGACAACCACGAGAGGGAAAGTGATGAGGAGGACATCTTTCCTCCACCAAGACCAAGAAATGATCCAGTAGAGCCATCCCGAACAACACACTGTGACGACCAGGATGGCAGAGGCCACTCTAGCTCCCCACACCGAGGCCTTCCATGTGACAGAGAAAGAGAAAAGCTTCGCAGAAGTCACTCACAGAAGACAGATCATGAAAGAGGCAAGGAAAGGTCGAGAAAGAGACATCGCAGCAGATCAGAACAACGTCAGCGACGAGGATCTCCAGCCCATCGTCCCCATCACCGAAAAAATCGTGGAGAAAGAGAATCAAATAGAGAGAGAGGAAGGGATTGGAATCGTTGTGAACGCAATGGAAAACAATATCGCAGTGGACGTAGTAAATGAGATACCTTTTTGAGGATGTGGTAGGAGCTGACAGTGCTCCATTTGACCTGCAACCTCACTAATATCTCACTGCCCTCTCATGAGTTGACCTCACACTTGACTGCCGCCTCATGATATGAACCTCAAGCTTCCTGTGTTATCATTATATATATAATTATACACGAAGCCTTCTTTGGACTCTTGTATGTATTTAAAGACCTGTATTCACGTTTCTGTCTTATAAGAACTATGTATTAATAAACACTGTTGTAATAAATGAATGCTATTATTTACATCTCATTATTTACCATCCCAAAGAATAATATGTACCTTTATTCAAGTACAAATAAAATATTTAAATATCTTAGCGCCTGGTGCTTGGAGAGTAGCTGTGATTAGGGTCTTCATCTGGATGAAAAATGTGAAAACCATCTTAAATGTGTTTTTTGATGTTTTTGACGTTGGTCGCAGAAAGGTGACATTTATATAAGGTATTTATATAAAGTCGTTTTTAACATATAAAATACGTTAATTTCAGTCACTCAATTCATGGACCTTTGGTGCAAACGTATAACTAATGTTTTTAAACGTTTCTATTTTAAATTAAGTAAAAATGCTTAATGTATGTGGGTGGTTTTGTGCATGTGTGGGGTTGTGCTGGTCTGTGTTTGTGCGTGTACTTTTGATGTGTATGTTAAAGTGCAAATATGTAAGCACTACCATTACAAGAATAGGTGTATGGAGGTATTCCTTTTTTTTATTAATACATTAGGTACATCTGCATTTGTGCAGCTACCCTAGACTACATGAAGGGGGAGTACAGTGTCAAAAAGCTAGTTACGTGATGCTAAAAATTCCCCATCACACTGGATGGTTAGCCCGTTTTGAATGAACAGCATGTTAAAATTTATGAATGCGTCTGTGGGGTTGACCGCTGAATGTAATGGACTTGAGTCGAGGACGGGTTGGTCCTGGGACCTCTGTTGTTTAATATATATATAAATGATTTAGATTCAGGTTTGAGTAGCAACATTTGCAAATTTGCCGATGATACGAAAATCGGTAGGGAAATTAATTCGGAAGAAGACTTACTATCACTTCAAGTTGATCTAGATAGGGTTTTGAAATGGTCAAAGGATTGGCAGATGCAGTTTAATGCTGATAAATGTAAAGTTCTGAGGTTAGGTAATGATGATAGAGTTACAAGATACGAGCTAGATGGTGTTGAGATTGCGAAAGGGATCTGGGAGTTATGATTAGTAAGAATTTAAGCTGAGTAGACGCAGGCTAACAGTAAGGAAAGAGCAAGAAAAATTCTTTATAGACAGCATAGAACATTGGTATAACAATTATGGGCCTGAGAATGTACAACAGTTTTATGATGACCTCATAAATAATACCTATGAGGCCATCAAAAATAGTGAGTCACGCCAAACAAAAAGAAGTACTAGTAAACAGGTCAGACACAACCAGTAATATGATGATGCTAAACTGAAAGAGCTTAAGGAGCCATGGTAACCGAAAACCTGAAGAAAAATGGAATATTTACGAAAAATTACGAAAAATACTACAACGTTCTGGCAACACTGTGGTCCAAACCGTTTAATGATATCTTGAAAAATAACGTAGAGTCAAATTTCCCGCTGCAACTTTCGTGAATCTGGTCCTCGCGGCGTGAGTGCGCCGCGGGGTATTGTATCTTACGTTGTAGAAGTCTTATTTTTCGTAATAGCGTTGAAAATAACATGTTATGCATAAAATGAATATAAACTCACTCATTGGCAACAGTATTGTGTGAGAGAGAGGGTGGTACGTGGCTCAGGCCCTCAGTGACTGTATGTCTCTCGTGGGGAGTGGTTCTATCGCTGACGCGCTCTCACAATATCTCCCAGAACTCATGCTATTATTGTTATTTGTACTGCAATATGACTTACCAAACGAACAAGAGACAAGCATTGAAAGCTAGATGCATGCGAGCTCTCCATAGAAGGTACGAGCTGGCCGCAAATGCGTAAATCACGCATTGTCACGAGTGACCGCGAGTAGAGTAACGTGTCACGCGCGAGTAGAGTAACTTGTCACGCGCGCTACGCAACTCCAACTTTTACAACTAGATCTGGTTTCACAGCCTTTAATTATTATTCAATTTACATGAAACTTGCACACTATATGTAGAGTTTACGCCTCTAGAAACTTACGTCATTATTCTTATCTACGTAGACTTATTGATTTTATAAATAATGATACACTTCATTTTGTTGCATACGTTTTTGGGAAACTTTTAAAAATCTGTATTATTGCACTAAATACATCTGGGATAAAGATGTGACATAAAAATCTTTACTATATAGTAACGTCATAGGTGAGTGTCGTAGAAATGGTTTTGGTTCACAATTGTGGGCTGTGAAGTCAATTGAACATGGTTGAAAAATTCTTTTTTTTTTTTTTTTCTCCTTCTCTATTTAGGCTGAGATGCTGAAACTTGGCCTAGGTGCAGCACCTTTCACATGTATCAAGATAATAAATTATGAATACCCTGCAACACTTTCTTATATCCTATTACCATGGCCCCTTAAATCAATTGCTAGACAGACAGGTAAAGCATATAAGAGCCTTAGAACTCCTCAAATGTTAAAACTGTTTCAGGCCGCGCTTGCAGCGGCGAGGGAGAGAATGACTGAACTGAGACAAAATGAATGGGAGGGTTTTGTTAGTGGACTTAACCTGCATACTCCCCTGGGCAAAGCCTGGAAAGGCATAAACAAAATTATTGGTAAAAATAGTAGACAACATCACACCCAAACCCGCTACAGAAAGCCAGGGCTCAGGTTTCCAGCCTTGGAATGTTACCAGCTAGCACTAGGGAGAAATTGCAGGAGAGGTCCACCAACAGAAATTCTCTCATAAATTTCATGTTGAGCAAGTAACATGATGAATGTGATGTTCCATATACAGATTATGAATTGGATGCAGCCCTCTCCAGGGGCAGGAGCACTGCTCCTGGTGAAGACGGTATCACCTATGATATTCTAAGACTCCTACATCGTGGACCCGGTAACCCATTATTAGAATTGTTTAATGCCAGCTATGTCACTGGGCAGTTGCCTGTATCATGGACCACCAGTCTTACGGTACCTGTACCAAAGCCTGGCCAACCTGATGCTTTCCGTCCTATCTCACTGACCAGTTGCATGTGCAAAACCTTTGAGAGAATGGTGCTTAATAGATTATTGTATAGAGTTAAAGAGCACATGTCACCTGATATCAATGGTTTCACACATGGTAAAAGTGTACACAACTGTATCACAACCTTTCTTACTGTTCATGGAGACAAAAGGCACAACTAGGCACCCCACAAGGAGGAGTACTTAGTCCTACCTTGTTTAATGTTCTAATTAATGCTTTACTAAAATCAATCCCAACTAGTCCGGCAAACATCACTATCAGCTATGCAGATGACATCCTTGTGCATACTAAAACCCACCGCGAAATGCAAACAGTCTTAAATTGTATACATACAGCTTGTGAGAGCCTTGGTCTTGTAATCAACGCTGCTAAAACTAAGGTATTTAACAGACAAATTGGCAACCGCAAAAGTGGACCACGAAAACTTAAGATAGACAACATACCAATAGACTATGTCTCTTCTTTCAAATACCTTGGAGTCTCTGTCCCTTGTACCTCAACTGCAGTCAATAAGTTACATCAACAATGTAGAGACAGACTCAAGGCTCTCAGAACTGTAGTGGGGTACAGCCCGAAATATGGTATTAATATTAGAATAGCAAGAATGATGTATTTAGCGTATGTAAGGTCTCTGATAGACTATCATGCACCAGCTTTGGTCCTGCAGAATGGCAAAAGTATTGATAGACTGGAAAAAATGCAAAATGAAGCACTCAGAATTATACTTGGCTGTCCTATAACTACCAAAGTTCTCAACATGCGGAAAGAATTAAATATACTTAGCATTCGAGATAGAATATTTGAAATTAATCTTATGATGGGACTAAAGCTGCTGCGTGATAACAAAAACAACATTGTGTCAGTTGCACTGTTAGAACACATACGAAATGGAACTAGCGAGTCTAAATGGATTCAAAGAACTGCTACTCATATTAAAATGATGGGACTGCACGATGTATATACAGATGAAAGAGTACAGCACTTCCTTCCACCCTGGCAGATAGTACCTTTTGACATCCTGACCCCTGCATACCCCACCAAGAAACTAATCATAAGCAACCCTCATGCTCAGCTTGCTGCTAAATTAAGCACCATAGAACACATTCACAATATACAAGCTGAAAACAACATTGCACAGACCATATACACTGACGGATCACTCAATACAGCTACAGGGAGGGCAGGAAGTGCTGTTATTGCTCATCAGCCCGATGGCAGCACAATTCAAAGAAATATCCGAATTAGTAACTGGGCGTCCACAATGCAAGCCGAGTTGGTAGCGATACTGGTAGCACTCGAAATTATTGACAACACTGAAGTAGACAGCTTAATTATTTCTGACTCCCTATCCTCACTACGAGCAATCTGTCTCAATTTTTAATGGACCTATCCTTTCCCTTGTCTTAGTACGATATAACTGAAATTTTTTTTTAGGATTTGTCGTTGCTTGCCCTGCTATGCGAACTTCATAGTTTCTTTTTGCATTCCTTATCTCTTTTTTAACATTTCTAACCAGTTGTACGAATTCCTGTTTTAAAGTGACCTCCCCATTTTTAATCCTTTAGTACCAAGCTCTCTTTTTACCTATAAGGTTCTTCAAATTCTTTGTTATCCACTTTGGGTCATTAGTATTCGATCTATTCAATTTGTATGGTATACTACGTTCCTGTGCTTTGTTTAGAATATTCTTAAATAAGTTATATATTGAATCCACATCGAAATCCCTATTTTAGTCACCTATCGCTGGGTTTATGTCTCGCTCCAAGACCGGCCCACACCCCATACCCAAGACTTTCTAATCAATTTGACCCCAAAAAATTTTCTTAGGCTATTAAAATCAGCTTTTCGAAAATCTGGCACTTTAACAGAATTTTCTCCTACTGGTCTATTCCATTCTATGCTAAATCTGATTTCTGTGTGATCACTGTTCCCTAGCTCACTCCCTATTTCGATGTCATAAATTTGTGTTTCCCTGTTAGTTAACACTTAAATATAAAATATTATTTTAAAATATTATTTTTTTATTATATAGCTGAAGAACCACACCAGGTGTCTTGTTACTAACGCTTCGATTAGTAAATCCCAGTGTCCTATTTGCCTTATTACGAACATTCATGCATTGATCCTTTTGTTTTAAATTCTTTGTTTTGTTGTTGTTGCCGCCGAAGGCGGCTAGTTTATTGTGCACCCCATACTAATCCTGTGAGCGGTAGCGCAAGAGCATTACAGAGGGCACAAAAGGTCTTTATCAGACCTCATCTTAGATTATTACAAACAATTTCTTCAATCCTTCACACCTTATAGATACAATGTCAGCTAGTTACAGAGAAAGTGCTATTAAAAGAGCTACATATTTACAGTAAGTCATCATACATTAATGGTAGGTCTTGTCGTTAATACATAATAGTTTGGCCAATGGGGATATTACAGAGTGATAGGGGAGCTTCTGTTTACTATTAGTCCTCACAATACACTACTTATTTCTGAATCTCATATGTCGTTCATCTACTGGAAGCAAAATGTGGGTACAGTGCAAGGATTTCAGGTAATTTATCCATGGTAATAAGATAAGTTGCCATATCATACAGAGTGAGCTTAGATTTATCTCTAAAAGGCTCAATTTTACAACAATCCAAGATATAGTGTTCGAGTGTGTGTCCCTGCCTATGTCCACACACTTTACACTTTACTTCATCTAGATCCCTATACAAGCCGAACTGCCAGAGATACTTGTAGCCAAGTCTTATACGAACTGTGACAACATCTGTTAGTCTACTGACTTTGTTACTTGCCCCATACACATGTTTTACTTCACACATTTCATTGTGATGAACAATGGACCTACTAGTTCCAGTTTGCACTGGAACTAGTGCAAAAAAACCAGTGTTTCTAGTGTTAAAAAACTAGTTCTACTTTCTTCAAATCCATCCAAGAGTTCTCGTCTAATGACACTTTTAAGGGACCTATTTGATAACTCAAGATTCCATTCAATACTGTCTTTATTTACTGCAGCCTTAGCAAGGGCGTCAACTTTGTCATGTTCCTGCATGCCAATGTGAGAAGGAATCCACAACATTTTTATATTTACCCTTTTGCTAAGTATTCTTACATATCTACGTCTAGCTTCCAAGACAAGCACGTTATTACTTGATTGCAAACTGTTTATTGCTCGTAGTGAGGATAGGGAGTCAGAAATAATTAAGCTGTCTACTTCAGTGTTGTCAATAATTTCGAGTGCTACCAGTATCGCTACCAACTCGGCTTCCATTGTGGACGCCCAGTTACTAATTCGGATATTTCTTTGAATTGTGCTGCCATCGGGCTGATGAGCAATAACAGCACTTCCTGCCCTCCCTGTAGCTGTATTGAGTGATCCGTCAGTGTATATGGTCTGTGCAATGTTGTTTTCAGCTTGTATATTGTGAATGTGTTCTATGGTGCTTAATTTAGCAGCAAGCTGAGCATGAGGGTTGCTTATGATTAGTTTCTTGGTGGGGTATGCAGGGGTCAGGATGTCAAAAGGTACTATCTGCCAGGGTGGAAGGAAGTGCTGTACTCTTTCATCTGTATATACATCGTGCAGTCCCATCATTTTAATATGAGTAGCAGTTCTTTGAATCCATTTAGACTCGCTAGTTCCATTTCGTATGTGTTCTAACAGTGCAACTGACACAATGTTGTTTTTGTTATCACGCAGCAGCTTTAGTCCCATCATAAGATTAATTTCAAATATTCTATCTCGAATGCTAAGTATATTTAATTCTTTCCGCATGTTGAGAACTTTGGTAGTTATAGGACAGCCAAGTATAATTCTGAGTGCTTCATTTTGCATTTTTTCCAGTCTATCAATACTTTTGCCATTCTGCAGGACCAAAGCTGGTGCATGATAGTCTATCAGAGACCTTACATACGCTAAATACATCATTCTTGCTATTCTAATATTAATACCATATTTCGGGCTGTACCCCACTACAGTTCTGAGAGCCTTGAGTCTGTCTCTACATTGTTGATGTAACTTATTGACTGCAGTTGAGGTACAAGGGACAGAGACTCCAAGGTATTTGAAAGAAGAGACATAGTCTATTGGTATGTTGTCTATCTTAAGTTTTCGTGGTCCACTTTTGCGGTTGCCAATTTGTCTGTTAAATACCTTAGTTTTAGCAGCGTTGATTACAAGACCAAGGCTCTCACAAGCTGTATGTATACAATTTAAGACTGTTTGCATTTCGCGGTGGGTTTTAGTATGCACAAGGATGTCATCTGCATAGCTGATAGTGATGTTTGCCGGACTAGTTGGGATTGATTTTAGTAAAGCATTAATTAGAACATTAAACAAGGTAGGACTAAGTACTCCTCCTTGTGGGGTGCCTAGTTGTGCCTTTTGTCTCCATGAACAGTAAGAAAGGTTGTGATACAGTTGTGTACACTTTTACCATGTGTGAAACCATTGATATCAGGTGACATGTGCTCTTTAACTCTATACAATAATCTATTAAGCACCATTCTCTCAAAGGTTTTGCACATGCAACTGGTCAGTGAGATGGGACGGAAAGCATCAGGTTGGCCAGGCTTTGGTACAGGTACCGTAAGACTGGTGGTCCATGATACAGGCAACTGCCCAGTGACATAGCTGGCATTAAACAATTCTAATAATGGGTTACCGGGTCCACGATGTAGGAGTCTTAGAATATCATAGGTGATACCGTCTTCACCAGGAGCAGTGCTCCTGCCCCTGGAGAGGGCTGCATCCAATTCATAATCTGTATATGGAACATCACATTCATCATGTTACTTGCTCAACATGAAATTTATGAGAGAATTTCTGTTGGTGGACCTCTCCTGCAATTTCTCCCTAGTGCTAGCTGGTAACATTCCAAGGCTGGAAACCTGAGCCCTGGCTTTCTGTAGCGGGTTTGGGTGTGATGTTGTCTACTATTTTTACCAATAATTTTGTTTATGCCTTTCCAGGCTTTGCCCAGGGGAGTATGCAGGTTAAGTCCACTAACAAAACCCTCCCATTCATTTTGTCTCAGTTCAGTCATTCTCTCCCTCGCCGCTGCAAGCGCGGCCTGAAACAGTTTTAACATTTGAGGAGTTCTAAGGCTCTTATATGCTTTACCTGTCTGTCTAGCAATTGATTTAAGGGGCCATGGTAATAGGATATAAGAAAGTGTTGCAGGGTATTCATAATTTATTATCCTGATACATGTGAAAGGTGCTGCACCTAGGCCAAGTTTCAGCATCTCAGTCTAAAAAGAAAAAAAAAGAAAAGAAAAAAAAAATGAATTTTTCAACCATGTTCAATTGACTTCACAGCCCACAATTGTGAACCAAAATCATTTCTACGACACTCACCTATGACGTTACTATATATTAAAGATTTTTATGTCACATCTTTATCCCAGATGTATTTAGTGCAATAATACAGATTTTTAAAAGTTTCCCAAAAACGTATGCAACAAAATGAAGTGTATCATTATTTATAAAATCAATAAATCTACGTAGATAAGAATAATGACGTAAGTTTTTAGAGGCGTAAACTCTACATATAGTGTGCAAGTTTCATGTAAATTGAATAATAAATAAAGGCTGTGAAACCAGATCTAGTTGTAAAAGTTGGAGTTGCGTAGCAAGTTACTCTACTCGCAGTCACTCGTGACAATGCGTGATTTACGCATTTGCGGCCAGCTCGTACCTTCTATGGAGAGCTCGCATGCCTTTAGCTTTCAATGCTTGTCTCTTGTTCGTTTGGTAAGTCATATTGCAGTACAAATAACAATAATAGCATGAGTTCTGGGAGATATTGTGAGAGTGCGTCAGCGATAGAACCACTCCCCACGAGAGACATACAGTCACTGAGGGCCTGAGCCACGTACCACCCTCTCTCTCACACAATACTGTTGCCAATGAGTGAGTTTATATTCATTTTATGCATAACATGTTATTTTCAACGCTATTACGAAAAATAAGACTTCTACAACGTAAGATACAATACCCCGCGGCGCACTCACGCCGCGAGGACCAGATTCACGAAAGTTGCAGCGGGAAATTTGACTCTAATTACGTTATTTTTCAAGATATCATTAAACGGTTTGGACCACAGTGTTGCCAGAACGTTGTAGTATTTTTCGTAAATATTCCATTTTTCTTCAGGTTTTCGGTTACCATGGCTCCTTAAGCTCTTTCAGTTTAGCATCATCATAGTACTGGTTGTGTCTGACCTGTTTACCAGTACTTCTTTTTGTTTGGCGTGACTCACTATTTTTGATGGCCTCATAGGTATTATTTATGAGGTCATCATAAAACTGTTGTACATTCTCAGGCCCATAATTGTTATACCAATGTTCTATGCTGTCTATAAAGAATTTTTCTTGCTCTTTCCTTACTGTTAGCCTGCGTCTACTCAGCTTCAATTCTTACTAATCATAACTCCCAGATCCCTTTCGCAATCCGACTTCGCAATCTCAACACCATCTAGCTCGTATCTTGTAACTCTATCATCATTACCTAACCTCAGAACTTTACATTTATCAGCATTAAACTGCATCTGCCAATCCTTTGACCATTTCAAAACCCTATCTAGATCAACTTGAAGTGATAGTAAGTCTTCTTCCGAATTAATTTCCCTACCGATTTTCGTATCATCGGCAAATTTGCAAATGTTGCTACTCAAACCTGAATCTAAATCATATATATATATATATATTAAACAACAGAGGTCCCAGGACCAACCCGTCCTCGACTCAAGTCCATTACATTCAGCGGTCAACCCCACAGACGCATTCATAAATTTTAACATGCTGTTCATTCAAAACGGTCTAACCATCCAGTGTGATGGGGAATTTTTAGCATCACTTAACTAGCTTTTTGACACTGTACTGCCCCTTCATGTAGTCTAGGGTAGCTGCACAAATGCAGATGTACCTAATGTATTAATAAAAAAAAGGAATACCTCCATACACCTATTCTTGTAATGGTAGTGCTTACATATTTGCACTTTAACATACACATCAAAAGTGCACGCACACACACAGACCAGCACAACCCCACACATGCACAAAACCACCCACATACATTAAGCATTTTTACTTAATTTAAAATAGAAACGTTTAAAAACATTAGTTATACGTTTGCACCAAAGGTCCATGAATTGAGTGACTGAAATTAACGTATTTTATATGTTAAAAACGACTTTATATATATACCTTTATATAAATACCTATACCACCTTTCTGCGACCAACGTCAAAAACATCAAAAAACACATTTAAGATGGTTTTCACATTTTTCATCCAGATGAAGACCCTAATCACAGCTACTCTCCAAGCACCAGGCGCTAAGATATTTAAATATTTTATTTGTACTTGAATAAAGGTACATATTATTCTTTGGGATGGTAAATAATGAGATGTAAATAATAGCATTCATTTATTACAACAGTGTTTATTAATACATAGTTCTTATAAGACAGAAACGTGAATACAGGTCTTCAAATACATACAAGAGTCCAAAGAAGGCTTCGTGTATAATTATATAATTATATATATAATGATAACACAGGAAGCTTGAGGTTCATATCATGAGGCGGCAGTCAAGTGTGAGGTCAACTCATGAGAGGGCAGTGAGATATTAGTGAGGTTGCAGGTCAAATGGAGCACTGTCAGCTCCTACCACATCCTCAAAAAGGTATCTCATTTACTACGTCCACTGCGATATTGTTTTCCTTTGCGTTCACAACGATTCCAATCCCTTCCTCTCTCTCTATTTGATTCTCTTTCTCCACGATTTTTTCGGTGATGGGGACGATGGGCTGGAGATCCTCGTTGCTGACGTTGTTCTGATCTGCTGCGATGTCTCTTTCTCGACCTTTCCTTGCCTCTTTCATGATCTGTCTCCTGTGAGTGACTTCTGCGAAGCTTTTCTCTTTCTCTGTCACATGGAAGGCCTCGGTGTGGGGAGCTAGAGTGGCCTCTGCCATCCTGGTCGTCACAGAGTGTTGTTCGAGATGGCTCTATTGGATCATTTCTTGGTCTTGGTCGAGGAAAGATGTCCTCCTCATCACTTTCCCTCTCGTGGTTGTCCAAATCATCATTTAATACGGATACTCGACCTTTAAGCTCGTTGTTGGCTTCATGAATCAGTCTCTTTTGGATCCTCGGTAAAATTATATCACATGAACATTCATCTCTTAATAAACAATCAATATATTCATCCATGTGAGTAAACTGGAACTGGCCGGAACGGTCAATAATGTGTAGTTTCCTAAAGTCATTAAGGAGAGGTTCCAGGTACTTGTAACAATTCAGTGATCCACATACAAGTCTCAAGTAAAATGCCCCCAAAGCACGAGCATACTTAAAATCCTCTTGTGTGATGAATTCTATAATTATGTCAGTCTCAGGTTGGATCTGGAGCATCTTTAGCACGAGACATAGGAATGGCGTGGGTATGCTGTTGGCTCCGTGAACACCACCAATACACCTGAGGGCTATTGCTTTGTCGACTAGTAATTCCGCCGAGAGGGCAAAGCATTCTTCTTTCCAGTATCTAGAGTCGTATATCCTAGTTCTTATAATTTTCTCAACTAAATACTGGGGGTTTGTGCCGTGAGTGGCCCGGGCTTCCCTGATCGTGCGGTTGGCCATGTCGCCTACTGATTACAGAGGCCATGTTTAAATTGATTGATGAGAGAGAGAGAGAAGATTAAGCCACCCAAAAGGTGGCACGGGCATGAATAGCCCGTAAGGGGTGGCCCTTTTGAGCCATTTCCAGTATCAATAGATGATACTGGAGATCTGTGGAGGTGCGACTGCACCCTGCGTGACGGGAGATGTCTCCCGGACCAAGTGGTGACCAGATGGTGTGCCATGTTTAGGATGGAGGCGTATTTATTAGTGTCCTAGAGAAGAGGGTAGGAGTCAGGTGTCAGTGAGGGATAGAAGACGGGTGGGGAGGAGGAGCAAGATTATGAGAGCATATGAATATAAAAACAAAGATAACTGCAGAAGGCCTATTGGCCCGTACGAGGCAGCTCCTATTTATAACCACCCAATCCCACTTATAAACATGTCCAACCCGCGCTTGAAACAATCGAGGGACACCACCTCCACCACGTTATGCGGTAATTGGTTCCACAAATCAACAACCCTGTTACCGAACCAGTATTTACCCAAGTCTTTCCTAAATCTAAATTTATCCAATTTATACCCATTGTTTCGTGTTCTGTCTTGTGTTGGTACTTTTAATACCCTATTATTATCCCGTTTGTTGTGTCCATCAATCCACTTGTAAACATAAGAACATAGAACAAAGGCAACTGCAGAAGGCCTATTGGCCCATACGAGACAGCTCCTATTTATAACCACCCAATCCCACCCATATACATGTCCAACCCATGCTTGAAACAATCGAGAGACCCCACCTCCACAATGTTACGTGGCAATTGGTTCCACAAATCAACAACCCTGTTACTGAACCAGTATTTTCCCAAGTCTTTCTTAAATACAGATTTTTAAAAGTTTCCCAAAAACGTATGCAACAAAATGAAGTTTATCATTATTTATAAAATCAATAAATCTACGTAGATAAGAATAATGACGTAAGTTTTTAGAGGCGTAAACTCTACATATAGTGTGCAAGTTTCATGTAAATTGAATAATAAATAAAGGCTGTGAAACCAGATCTAGTTGAAAAAGTTGGAGTTGAGTAGCGCGCGCGACAAGTTACTCTACTCACGGTCACTCGTGACAATGCGTGATTTACGCATTTGCGGCCA
>NW_025555659.1:0-15000 GCF_020424385.1 Procambarus clarkii
TAACACTCCGTCCCACGGACGATCAACAATCAATAACAATTTGATTTACGTTAATAACACAATAACAATTATGTTAAATTAATAACTCTTACAACTGTCACTAGTAACGCGGAAATTACACAACACTCTACCCGTCGAGCATTCAGTGAGAAAATTCCATTAATCCCTGTACTTCCAGACAGCTGATTAATCTCTTTACTAGTTACGTTAATTTACGTTAATCGGTTACTAATCACTCTGCGATGGTAAACTCTGATTTACAATGTCCAAAGTGCTAAGAGAACGGTAATCACTCGTGATTACCTTTAGAGTAATTAATTACTATCCTCAAGATCAATAATTAAACAATTAAAAATACGCAACCTGTCACACTGGCTCAGCAATTTACATTAAGGTATGACTTCCGTTTGAGCCTTCCATACTCAGACCAATTCAGGTGGCTAATAACAGTAATTAGCCCCACGTTTACGTTATTCTAAAATGACGTTACTCCTCCCACGCGTCAATCAAGTGCCGGTACTTCCGGGCAGATAAATAACGACGTTACGTTAATGGAACAATGTAGCCTTCGTGTGAGTCGATCAAACAAGGATCGAGGTTAATTACTTTGACTTCCTGAAACACGTCAATTACCCGGCCCACTGACCGTTAATTACGACAGACAATACTCTAATTCTTATCTGGCTGATGGCTAGGCTCCTCGAGACTACCGTAGCTGCTTGCAGGAAAGTATATTAACCCAAACGTATTCTACGTTACTCAAATTGTCAAAGAACAAATTCTCTTAAAGACCCCCCCTCTATCATCCAATTTAAGAGAAAAACATCTATGTACTAAATAATCAACTTGTAACTTTAATTATACTGACCTTCCTATCTGTCTTTAGACTGTGCCTACCATCATTAGAGGTGATTATAACGCTAGGCATAGGAATATTGGTAATTCGCAGTTCAGTAATCGTAACGGCAACCAACTGTTGTCACTATTAGGTAGTCACGATGATACACAGATTGTGGGTGACCTTGAACCGACGAATATCTACGGAGGTATTCTTGATCTATGTCTCAGTTTCAACGTCTCCCACACCGTCTGTGCCTCGTCAATAGTGCCAGATATGGCGTCTGATCATCTGGCCATATTAGCTACTGTAAGCATTGGCAGCTCTATCCTCCCTGATGGAGTGTTCAAGCGGAAGAGGCTGGCTGTGCCCATCGATCAACGAGACAATCTTGTTGCTCATGTGTCAGATTGGTGCAGTTCATCTGAGCCTTCATCAGTTGAAGATTTTAACAATGAGCTCACAGGTACTATCGAGCAGTTTATAGAATCACTTGATCGATCGTCCAGGCCACGTAACCCAAATTACACTGGTTATAGCACTTATGCTTATTATAATGATTCTAAATTGCATGCACTAAAACGCACTGCCAGAATAATTGGACTAGCTTATAGAAGGACCCGCACTGCCGAAATGCTTCGGCTCTTTCAAGCGGCTCTGGCTAAGGCCAGGGAACGTATGGTGGAGATGAGGCAGACACACTGGGAAACTTTTGTCCGTGGTCTCAATTCTCACACGCCACTAAGTCAGGCATGGAAGGATATCGACAAGATCAAAGGGAAAAATGCTGCAGAGATCTCGTACCCTAATCCTCTGCACAGAGCAAATGAGCTTGTTGATGCTTGGGCCACGACTTCCAGCTTTGACAGTCTTCCTCTACCCTCACAGAATGAATTAAATAATAGATATACTGATAGGGCAAGGCTCCTTGACTTCATGCTTCATCAAGAGGATGACTGTGACATGCTTTTTACTGAATACGAACTAGATTCTGCTCTACATAAAGGCAAAGCTACATCACCCGGGGAGGATGGAGTTACTTACGGCATACTGCATATGTTTCTGCTAGTGCCAGGGAATCCCTTGCTTCAATTGTATAATATGAGCTATGTAACTGGGAAGCTTCCAAAGTCATGGACCAACAGTGTTATTATTCCCATTCCTAAACCAAACCAGCAGAGTGCTTTTTGCCCAATCTCCCTCACTAGTTGTCTCTTTAAGTGTCTTGATAGGATGGTTCTCAACCGTCTCCTTTACAGAATTAATAATATGTTGTCTCCCCAGATATATGGCTTTACGCATGGAAAGAGTGTACATCACTGTATTACCACATTCCTCACCCTGCATACTGATAGGTCATATACCACTTTCCTAGATCTTAAGTCAGCCTTTGACATTGCTAACCCACACGTCATTCTGAGAGAACTTGCTAAAATTAATGTTGGAGGATGGCTGCATACTGATAGGTCATATACCACTTTTCTAGATCTTAAGTCAGCCTTTGACATTGCTAACCCACACGTCATTCTGAGAGAATTTGCTAAAATGAATGTTGGAGGATGGCTTCTACGGTGGATAAGAGGCAATCTATCCAACAGGAAGTCATCTGTACTGTTCCAAGGGCATAGGAGTGTAACGAGAAATTTTGAACTTGGCACTCCACAGTCCTACTCTGTTCAATGGGTTAATAAATACACTTTTAAACTTAGTAACTAGAAGGTCCAGCGAACACATCATTAGCTATGTGGATGATATACTGATCCACACCAATGGGTATACCAACACCCAAAGTGTTCTGAACTCTGTATTGTACACATGTCAGGAACTATGATTAGTCATCTCAGTAGAGAAAACAAAGATCCTGAACCGACGCTCACCTAGACGAGGTAGGGCCGTTCCCAAAATGCAGTTAGATGATGGATCTCTGCTCGACTATGTAACCAGATACAAATACCTTGGTCTTGAGGTTCTACTGTACTGCAATGTTGTAGCCAGACTGGGTCGCCAATGAGGCTCCGTGCTCTCAAGGCTGTGGCAGGCTATCTTCCAAGCAATTGCGCAAATGTGAGAATTGGAAAAATGATGTATCTCTCAAATATTAGGTCTCTGATTGATTATGCTGCACCCATGCTTGCTCTAGTGCCTGAGAGAATGCTTGGAGGGCTGGAAAAGATGCAAAACGAAGCCATGAGGTTTATCCTCGGATGCCCCCGTACAACTAAATTACTAAACTTGATGTAGGAACTGAATATTTCATGTGTAAGTGATCGTATCACTGAAATTAATGCTTTAATTGGTATCAAGATGCTTAGGGTAACCCACCCTAACCCCTGCACTGAAGCCATCCAAGCCTTCTTCCTTAAAGGTCAGCATCCCTCCAAATGGATTACCAAAACTGTCATTATGCTCAGAATGTATAATATTCATCACCTCTACCAAGAGAGACAACAACAACACTTTCCTGCCCCATGGGACATCACTCCTTTCCAAATTACTGTCCCCCCTTTCCCACCCAAGAAACTGATTAAAGAACAAGCCTTGCTTCGACAAGAAACAAAGTACAATGCCTTAAGACAAATTGATGCTTTAGTCAGAGAGCGCTCACTTTCCCAGATAATTTACACTGATGGATCCTTGCATCAGTTCCATGGTGCAGCTGGAAGTGCAGTTGTGACAGGGAGAGATGGTTCCTTCTCCCATGAGTGTGGACCGAGACTAAGTAACTGGGCCTCCACTCTTCAAACAGAATTGGTTGCCATAATCCTTGAACTCGAGCGCGTATATGAATCCAAAGTTGAGACTATAATTGTAAGTGACTTCTTGTCATCCTTGACTGCCCTCAGCTCCCCAAGGCATAACTGTGATGTGCTTATCTCTGAAGCTAAACACAGATATAATGAAATAATCAATGATGGAGTCAGAGTCTGTCTTCTGTGGATTCCTTCCCACATTGGTCTCCGAATGCATGATAGAACTGATGAGTTGGCGAAGACTTTTGCTCGTAAAGAGAGAATTGATTACACAATTGGACTGCCCCTGAGCAGCCTGAGGGCAATAATATTCGGGAACATCAACTGAATTTCGGAGACTTGAGGCAAAGTGAAATTCACACCAGTTCCTCCATCTATCATCATTCTATTATGCAGGAAGTACCGCACGTCTATGGGTCATCCAGTAAGGTTAGCAGACTTCTAAATGTCTGGCTTAGGCTTAGGCTCGGCTACAAGTACCTCTGGGAGTTTGTAACATCTGCTGATGTAGATTTGACTAAATGTAAACTCTGTCAGCAGAACTACTCGCATACTTTATCTTGAGGTTATCTTGAGATGATTTCGGGGCTTTAGTGTCCCCGCGGCAGGTCCTCGACCAGGCCTCCACCCCCAGGAAGCAGCCCGTGACAGCTGACTAACACCCAGGTACCTATTTTACTGCTAGGTAACACGGGCAGAGGGTGAAAGAAACTCTGCCCATTGTTTCTCGCCGACGCCCGGGATCGAACCCAGGACCACAGGATCACAAGTCCAGCGTGTTGTCCGCTCGGCCGACCGGCTCCCCTCCCTACTTTGCGTCATTATATAATGGAATGTGAAAAATTCTCGGAATTCAGAGATAACACCATCAATAGTGTCCAAGAAATGTGTAAGTACTTCATTCATAATGATGTGCTGCCCGAAATCTTAGCGAAGTATCTAAAATTTGCTTACTGAAGGTAATGCATGCACATGACTGTAAAGCTGCCGCCCAGTTGGGTGGGTGTGCAGCACATGACTGTAAAGCTGCCGCCCTGTTGGGTGGGTGTGGAGCACATGACAGTAAACCTGCCGCCCAGTTGGGTGGGTGTGGAGCACATGACTGTAATGATGCCACCAAGTTGGGTGGGTGTGGCGCACATGACTGTAAAGCTGCCGCCCAGTTGGGTGGATGTGCAGCAAAACTAGTAACTGTTTGACTCCCCATCGATGTGAAGTGCCTTGTATAGTGACTATTGTAAGCCTCTTGTTGAATCACTAGTGACACAAAAGATTATTGATGTGTGTATTTGTGTAGGTGATTGAATATGTATGTGTAAGTATATATATGTATATGTATATATAAGTACATATATGTATGAGTATGTGTACATGTCTATATAACATTAATAATTGTGTAACTAGCGTCAAAAGATTGTTATTTGCTTAGCAAAACGAACTAGAGGGTTCAGTTCCTGAACCGATTATGTGCCTCTGTAATCCTTAATATTTACACCGCCGCCCACGGGATGGGTATGGGATGCATAATAAAGAAAGAAATTGAATTGTAACTTACCTTAATACCTTATTGTCAACATATGTCAGTGCAGTTCATGCTGTTGATCTCAATTAGTCTTAAGTCCTAGTTTTTAAGTTTTTTTTCAGATCTTGCCCAAAACGCTGTGCGTATTAGTGCTTTAGGCATAGTATATACTTGTTCTTTCTTGAAATTCATCATTCTACTTGTAACTCCCGACCCCTCCCAACACCACTACCACTACCAACACCGCGTGGGAAGAAGTGGAATTTATATCTATCCTTAAGCTGTAATTGACCCCATACCCCATCTCGTGAGCTGTAGTTGCTCCCATACCCCAGCCCGTGAGTGATAGTGGACCCCATACCCATCCTGTGGCAGGGAGTGAACCCAATATACTCATCCTGTTGGTGATAGTGGACCCTATGCCCATCCTGTTTGCGGTAGTGGACCCCATACCAATCTTGTGGGCAGTATTGGGCATCATACTCATCCTGTGGGTAGGAGTGGACCCCATACCCATCTTGTGTGTGTTAGTGGACCCCATACCTATCCTGTGGGTGGGAGTGGACCCCCATACCCATCTTGTGTGTTAGTGGACCCCATACCCATCCTGTGGGTGGGAGTGGACCCCATACTCATCTTGTTTGTGTTAGTGGACCCCATACCCATCTGGTGTGTGTTAGTGGACCCCATACCCATCCTGTGGGTGGGAGTGGACCCCATACTCATCTTGTGTGTGTGTTAGTGGACCCCATACCCATCCTGTTGGTGGGAGTGGACCCCATACCCATCTTATGTGTCTTAGTAGACCCCATACCCATCTTGTGGGTGCTAGTAGACCCCTTACCCATCTAGTTGGTGGTAGTGGACCCAGTACCTATCCTGTGGGAGGTAGTGGACCCCATACCCATCTTGTGGATGCTAGTGGACCCCATACCCATCTAGTGGATGGTAGTGGACCCCATACCCATCCTGTGGGTGGTAATGAACCCCATACCCAACTTGTGGGGGTTAGTTGACCCCATACCCAACTTATGGGTGCTAGTGTACTACATACCCATTTAGTGGGTGGTAGTGGACCCTATACCCATCCTGTGTTTGGTAGTGGACCTCATACCCATCTTGCGGGTGGTAGTGGACCCCATACCTATCTTGTGGGTGGTAGTGGACCCCCATACCCATCTTGTGGGTGGTAGTGGACCCCATACCCATCTTGTGGGTGCTAGTCGACACCATACCCATCCTGTGGGTGGTAGTGGACCCCATACCCATCTTGTAGGTAATAGTAGACCCCATACCCATCTTGTAGGTGTTAGTGGAACCCATACTTATCCTGTGGGTGATAGTGGACCCCATACCCATCCTGTGGGTGGTAGTGCACCCCATACCAATCTTTTGGGCAGTAGTGGGCCCTATGTCCATCCTGTGCGTGGTATAGTGACCTCATACCCATACTGTGGGTAGTAGTGGCCCCCTCATGCCCACCCGGTGGGCGGTAGTGGACCCCATACTCATTCTGTGGGCGGTAGTGGAGCATATACCCATCCTGTGGATGGACGTGACCCCTATACCCACCCTGTGGGTGGTTGTGGATCCCATACGTATCCTGTGAGCGGTAGTGGACCCCATACCCATCCTGCGGGCGGAAGTTGACCCCTTACCCATCCTGTGGGTGATAGTGGTCCCCAAACCAATCCTGTGGGCAGTAGTGGACCCCCATACATATCCTATGGGCGGTACTTGACCCCATAAGCATATTGTGGTCGGTAATGGATCCAATACCCGCCCTGTAGACGGTAGTGGACACCATACGCGTCCTATGGGTGTAGTTATAAATAATAATAATAAATAAATAAGCGTTTATTCAGGTAAAGTACATACATACAAGAGGTTTTACAAAAATTGATAGATTTATAGATAGAGCTAGTACATACAATTCCTAAAGCCACTATTACGCAAAGCGTTTCGGGCAGGGAAAATATTAAAGACTAAAACTTAATACTAATTGAGATTAAAGTATAAAATGTGTTGAGAACAAATAAAAATAAAAATAAAAAAGGGGGGAACATGGCTGAAAAAGCAGCGCAAATACAATTAGGTCGACAAACAGCGTTGTTTAAAAAACAGACATGGGTTGACAGTATAGGGGTAAGGTAGGTTACAGGGAATTTATTAGGTAGTGCTTAGTTTTTATCTTAAACTGGTTGTGAGAGGTACAGTCTTTAACATGATTGGGAAGGTCATTCCACATTCTGGGTCCCTTGATTTGTAGAGCATTTCTAGTTTGATTAAGTCGTACTCTTGGAATATCAAAACTGTATTTGTTTCAGGTGTGGTGCTCATGGGTTCTGTTACAACCTTCAATGAAGCTTTTGAGGTTCATTGGTTCATTGAACCAATACATTGGTTCATCCCTTGCAAATGATATTCCATTGGTTCATTGAACCAATACATTGGTTCATCCCTTGCAAATGATATTCCATCTTCCAGTACTGACATTAAGGACTATCTTACAGGTAACTATCCACAGTCTCTGTACCTAAAGCCTATTAACTCCACTGACGTCAATGAGATAATCCTTTCCCTTAAAACCAAGTCTGGTGCCCTTGAGGAGATACCAACTTTAATTTACAAAAAAAGCCTCCAGATCTTTAGCCCCTGCTATTGCTTTGCTCTTCAACAAGTCACTTGAACTCCAAACCTTTCCAGATATTCTAAAAAAAGCGAGAGTAACGCCTGTCCACAAATGTGGTGATCCCACAGATGTTAACAACTACAGACCTATATAAATCCTGCCAAACTTGTCAAAAATTTTTGAAAAACTAATCTATAAGCAGCTTTACTCATATCTAGCCAAACTCAATATACTTAGCCCTTGCCAATATGGCTTCAGACCCAAAAAAAGCACTAACGATGCACTTATTAGTATGCTTAACTCGATTCATACAGCTCTTGATAAAAAGGAGTTCCCTGTTGGGTTATTTGTGGACCTGCGTAAAGCTTTTGATACTGTCAACTACCAAAACCTTCTTCTTAAATTACATCATTATGGAGTCAGAGGACACTCCCTACAATACCTCGAATCCTACCTTACTGACAGGCTCCAATATGTTTCTGCGAATAATACAATTTCTCCCACCCTACCCATCAACATTGGTGTTCCTCAGGGCAGCATACTTGGCCCTCTCCTCTTTCTCATCTACATTAATGATCTTCCAAATGCCTCCCAACACCTCAAACCTATTCTATTTGCTGACGACACAACCTTCATTTACTCCAGTCCTGACCCTCTTGCTCTAAATGCCACAGTAAATACTGAGCTAAATAAAGTCCATCTTTGGCTAACTGCCAACAAACTCACCCTTAACATTGACAAAACTTTCTATATTCTGTTTGGCAATAAATCCTCTAGTCAAATAAATCTCAAAATAAACAATACCAAAATTTGTAACAAATTAGATGGCAAATTCCTTGGCATTCTCATTGACCACAAGCTGAATTTCCAGGGACACATTCTAAATATATCAAAAAAAGTTTCAAAAACTGTGGGCATTCTTTCTAAGATCAGATATTATGTACCACGCCCTGCCCTGGTGACTCTCTATTACTCCCTCATCTATCCATATCTCAACTATGGTATTTGTGCTTGGGGTTCTACTACCCAAAATCACTTACGTCCTCTAATTACCCAACACAAAGCTGCTATTAGAACAATATCCAACTCTGGCCCCAGACATCACTCGGTACCCCTTCTCAAATCTCTGAATATGTTAGACATTAAGTCACTGCACATTCTCTCATGTGTATTATACATATATAAAACGCTAAACTATAATGCCAATCCTGATTTCAAAAGCTTCATAGAAGGTTGTAACAGAACCCATGAGCACCACACCAGAAATAAATACAGTTTTGATATTCCTAGAGTACGACTTAATCAAACTAGAAATGCTCTACAAATCAAGGGGCCCAGAATGTGGAATGACCTTCCCAACCATGTTAAAGACTGTACCTCTCTCAACCAGTTTAAGATAAAAACTAAACACTACCTAATAAATTCCCTGTAACCTACCTCACTCCTCTATTGTCAACCCATGTCTGTTATTTTCTTTTTTTTAATCAACACTGTTTGTCAACCTATTGTAATTGTGCTGCTTTTTCAGTCATGTTCCCCCTTTTTTTTTATCTTTATTTGTATTTGTTCTCAACACTTTTTATTCTTTATGCTCAATTAGTATTAAGTTCTAGATATTAATGTTTTTCTTGCCCGAAACGCATCGCGTAATAGTGGCTTTAGGCATTGTATGTACTAGCTCTATCTATATATCAATCCATTAATGAAACATCACTTGTATGTATATACCTTACCTGAATAAACATATTTATTATTTATTTATATTTATTTATATTTATTATTTATTACACATGAGAGAATGTGCAGTGACTTAATATCTAACATATTCAGAGATTTGAGTAGGGGTACCGAGTGCTGTCTGGGGCAAGAGTTGGATATTGTCCTAGTAGCAGCTTTGTGTTCAGTAATTAGAGGACGTAAATGATTTTGGGTAGTAGAACCCCAAGCACAAATACCATAGTTGATATATGGATAGATGAGGGAGTAATAGAGCGTCACCAGGGCAGGGCGAGGTACATAATATCTGATCTTAGAAAGAATGCCAACAGTTAATGCTAATGCCAATAGTTAACCCCATACCCATCCTGTGGGCAGTAGTAGACCCCATACCCATCATGCAGACGGTAGTGGACGCCATACATATCCTGTGTGTGATAGTGGACCATATACCCATTCAGTTGGCGGTAGTGGACCCCATACCTATCCCATGGGGAGTTGTTGGGCCCAGACCCATCCTACAAGTGGTATGGACCCCTTACCCACCTAACAGGTGGTATTGGACCCTATACCCATCCTACAGTGGTAATAGACGCTATACTATCCAGTTTGCAGTAGTTTACCCCATACACATTCCAACGTAACACCGTTTTCTGTTCACGTTCCTACAATACATTCTTTAAAGATTTTGAAAGCACAAACTAATGTATATAATGTTGATTGGTGATGCACTATTATTTTATGTAATAATTTATAGTGCTTATTATATTTTTCTAAGAACAACTAATATTTCTCAAAACAAAACTTCGAACCTTCAACAGGATGTAGCTGATCTGTAATATTCTAAGAGCATGGACAACAGTTGGTAAATTTCACAACCCATGTGGAACCTGAAAACTACAATTTTCATTATAATTGAACCAGTCACGACTATTCTGCTGTCTACAGCGATGGACGGGTACTGTGAGACGTAAATTGGTACGTGAGGAAGAGTTTGGGCCTTGAAAAAATGTAACTTGAAATATACCACATATGTACTAATTCTTATTAAACATATTAACTTTAAGCATTAAGTCATATATGTGCTGTCTTGTGTGAGAGCGGTTTGGGAGACATGGTCTGGAGTACAGGGGTGAGGAGATGCTGTCTGGAGTTCAGGGGTGAGGAGACATGACTTGGAGTAAAGGGGTGAGAAGACACGGTCTAATATAGAGCTGGAAAGGGATACGGGTCAAAATTACAAGGGTGTGGAAACACTGTCTGGAGTACAGTGGTGAAGGGGTACAGTCTCAAGAACAGGGGTGAGGGGACACGTTTTGGAGTACAGGGGTGAGGAGACACGGTCTGGAGTACAGGGGGAAGGGGGCACGTTTTGGAGTACAGGGGTGAGGAGAAATGATCTGGAGTACAAGGGGGAGGAGACATGGTCTGGAATACAGGGCTAAGGAGACACGGACTGGAGTATAGTGTGAAGGGGTACAGTATCATATACAGGTGTAAGGAGACCAGGTCTGGAGTACAGGGGTGAGAAGACATGGTCTAAAGTACAAGGGTGAGGAAACACGGTCTAAAGTACAAGGGTGAGGAAACACGGTCTAAAGTACGAGGGTGAGGAAACACGGTCTAAAGTACAAGGGTGAGGAAACACGGTCTAAAGTACAAGGGTGAGGAAACACGGTGTAAAGTACATGAGTGAGGAAACACGGTCTAAAGTACAAGGGTGAGGAAACACGGTCTAAAGTACAAGGGTGAGGAAACACGGTCTAAAGTACAAGGGTGAGGAAACACGGTCTAAAGTACAAGGGTGAGGAAACACGGTCTAAAGTACAAGGGTGAGGAAACACGGTCTAAAGTACAAGGGTGAGGAAACACGGTCTAAAGTCAAGGATGAGGAAACACGGTCTAAAGTACATGAGTGAGGAAACACGGTCTAAAGTACAAGGGTGAGGAAACACGGTCTAAAGTACAAGGGTGAGGAAACACGGTCTAAAGTACAAGGGTGAGGAAACACGGTCTAAAGTACAAGGGTGAGGAAACACGGTCTAAAGTACAAGGGTGAGGAAACACGGTCTAAAGTACAAGGGTGAGGAAACACGGTCTAAAGTACAAGGGTGAGGAAACACGGTCTAAAGTCAAGGATGAGGAAACACGGTCTAAAGTACATGAGTGAGGAAACACGGTCTAAAGTACAAGGGTGAGGAAACACGGTCTAAAGAACAAGGGTGAGGAAACACGGTCTAAAGTACAAGGGTGAGGAAACACGGTCTAAAGTACATGAGTGAGGAAACACGGTCTAAAGTACAAGGGTGAGGAAACACGGTCTAAAGTACAAGGGTGAGGAAACACGGTCTAAAGTACAAGGGTGAGGAAACACGGTCTAAAGTACAAGGGTGAGGAAACACGGTCTAAAGTACGAGGGTGAGGAAACACGGTCTAAAGTACAAGGGTGAGGAAACACGGTCTAAAGTATAAGGGTGAGGAAACACGGTCTAAAGTACAAGGGTGAGGAAACACGGTCTAAAGTCAAGGATGAGGAAACACGGTCTAAAGTACAAGGGTGAAGTGTCACGGATTGGATAACAGGAGTGAGTATTCACAGTCTAAAGTTCAACAGTGAGGAGACACAATGGGACCCCCCCCCCCCTCACAGTGGGGCTGACACATAAAGGGACTTCTAGCTGGGTGGACAGCGCTCTAGACTCGATGACCTAGAGACCGGGGTTTGATCCCCGCAGCTGGCGGAAACAGATAGACGAAGTTTCCTTCACAATTATGCCCCTGTTACCTAGTAGTAAAATAGGTACCGGGAAATTAGACAGCTGCTACGGGCTGCTTCCTCTGTGTGTGTACTCACCTAGTTGTACTCACCTAGTTGTGTTTGCGGGGGTTGAGCTCTGGCTCTTTGGTCCCGCCTCTCAACCGTCAATCAACAGGTGTACAGATTCCTGAGCCTATCGGGCTCTGTCATATCTACACTTGAAACTGTGTATGGAGTCAGCCTCCACCACATCACTTCCTAATGCATTCCATTTGTCAACCACTCTGACAACCAATGTGTGTGTGTGTGTGTGTGTGTGTGTGTGTGTGTGTGTGTGTGTGTGTGTGTGTGTGTGTGTGTGTGTGTGTGTGTGTGTGTGTGTGTGTGTGTGTGTGTGTGTGTGTGTGTGTGTGTGTGTGTGTGTGTGTGTGTGTGTGTGTGTGTGTGTGTGTGTGTGTGTGTGTGTGTGTGTGTGTGTGTGTGTGTGTGTGTGTGTGTGTGTGTGTGTGTGTGTGTGTGTGTGTGTGTGTGTGTGTGTGTGTGAGTGTGAGTGTGAGTGTGTGTGTGTGTGTGTGAGTGTGAGTGTGTGTGTGTGTGTGTGTGTGTGTGTGTGTGTGTGTGTGTGTGTGTGTGAAAAATTGTTAGTTAGTAGTTAGTAACAGTTGACTGACAGTTGAGAGGCAGGCCAAAAGAGCAAAGCTAAACACCCGCAAGCACAAATAAGTGAATACAAATAGGTGAATACAGTCTGGAGTATAGAAGTTAGAAGACATGGTCTGGAGTACAAGGGTGAGGAGACACGGTCTGGAGTACAAGGGTGAGGAGACACGGTCTGGAGTACAAGGGTGAGGAGACACGGTCTGGAGTACAAGGGTGAGGAGACACGTTATGGAGTACAGGCATACGGAGACACTGTCTAAAGAACAGGGGTGAGGCACGGTCTAATATACAGGGGTGAAGGGGGACAGTCTCAAGTACAGGGGTGAAGAGACACGGTCTGGAGTATAGGGGTTATCTTGGTTATCTTGAGATGATTTCGGGGCTTTTTAGTGTCCCTGCGGCCCGGTCCTCGACCAGGCCTCCACCCCCCAGGAAGCAGCCCGTGACAGCTGACTAACACCCAGGTACCTATTTTACTGCTAGGTTACAGACGCATAGGGTGAAAGAAACTCTGCCCATTGTTTCACGCCGGTGCCCGGGATCGAACCCGGGACCATAGGATCACAAGCCCAGCGTGCTGTCTACTCGGCCGACCGGCTCCCATAGGTGAGGAGACACGGTCTATGAAACACGGGTGAGGAGACATGGGCTGGAGTATATGGTCAGACATGGTGTGGAGACATGGCCTCGAGTACAGGGAGGAAAAGACACGGTCTGCAGTTCAGGTTGTGAGGAGACACGGTCTAAAGTGCAGTTGTGAAGGGGTACGGTCTCAATTATAGGGGTGAGGGGCACTGTCTGGAGTACAGTGGTAAGGAGACAGTCTGGAGTACAGGGGTATGGAGAAACGGTCTTAGTTACAGGGGTGAGGAGACTCGGTCTGGATTAAAGGGTCGAGGAGACACGGTCTGGAGTAAAGGGGTGAGGAGACACGGTCTGGAGTATAGAGGTAAGGAGACACGGTCTATAGAACAGGGGTGAGGAGACACGGTCTGGAGTATAGAGGTAAGGAGACACGGTCTATAGAACAGGGGTGAGGAGACATTTTCTGGAGTACAGGGGTGTGGGGAAATGGTCTAAGTTGCAGGAGTAAAAAGACATGATCTGATTTACAGGGGTGAGGAGACACGGTCTAAATTACAGGGGTGAGGAGAGACGGACTGTAGTACAGGAGAGAGGAGACACGGTCTGTTGTACAGGGGCGAGGAGACACGGTCTGGATTACAGGGGTGAGGAGAAACTGTCTAAAGTACAGGGGTGTGAAGACACGGTCTAAAGTACACTGGTGAGGAGACACAGTCTGGAATAAAGGGGGTGAGGAGACACAGTCTGGAATAAAGGGGGTGAGGAGACTCTGTCTGGATTACAGGGGAGAGGAGAGTCTGTCTGGATTACAGGGGTGAGGAGAGACAGTCTGGAGAGCACTGATAAATAGATATACAAGTCTGAGTATAAAGTTTAATGGAAACTGGCTGGAATACAGATACGTAAAGGTGAGGGGTGTGCGACACTGATATGAGTTAAGGAGTGGAGGGACATAAGTCCGATTAGAAGACTGAGATGAAACTCAAAGAAAATAGTTGAAGTGACCGCCTGTTGGAAGCGTTGCGTGATGGGACGCAAGCTGGAGCCCGTATTGGCTGGGCGGGACTCTGACCATATTAGAAAAGTGAGTTAGGAACACTGGTTGGTGATGATGGGTTATGGAGGAGGATGATTACTAACCAGGTCAGAGCCAGCGGCCACCGCGGGGCTGGATATCAGGAAACTAATGACGATAAATGCGTCTCGCCTTACGTGGCAGTTTCCTGTTGACAGAGGCCACCGGGTCAGCTGACTTTCCTTGGCCACATTTATCTTGCCAGCTCACACACCGGATATGTAGCCTCTGCAATGTTCACTCACCAGCTGTGAAGCCCGTACAAGCTTTACAAACCAGCCAGGAAGCCCGTGCAATGTTCACACATCAGCTGTGTAGCCCCTGCAATGTTCACATATCAGCTGTGTAAACCCCTGCAATGTTCATACACCAGCTGTGAAGCCCGTACAAGGTTTACACACCAGCTAGGAACACATGCAATGTTCACACATCTGCTGTGTAGCCCCTGCAATATTCACACACAA
>NW_025555659.1:20000-28824 GCF_020424385.1 Procambarus clarkii
AGCTGTGTAGCCCGTGCAATGTTTATACACCAGCTGTGTAGCCCGTGCAATGTTTATACACCAGCTGTGTAGCCCGTGCAATGTTTATTCACCAGCTGTGTAGCCCGTGCAATGTTTATACACCACCTGTGTAGCCCGTGCAATGTTTATACACCACCTGTGTAGCCCGTGCAATGTTTATACACCAGCTGTGTAGCCCGTGCAATGTTTATACACCACCTGTGTAGCCCGTGCAATGTTTATACACCACCTGTGTAGCCCGTGCAATGTTTATACACCAGCTGTGTAGCCCGTGCAATGTTTATACACCAGCTGTGTAGCCCGTGCAATGTTTATACACCACCTGTGTAGCCCGTGCAATGTTTATACACCAGCTGTGTAGCCCGTGCAATGTTTATACACCAGCTGTGTAACCCTCTACAATGTTCACACACCAGCTATTTAGCCCGCGCAATGTTCACACACCAGCTGAGTAGCCCGTGCAATGTTCACACACCAGCTGAGTAGTCCGTGCAATGTTCACACTACAGCTGTGTAGCCCCTAAAATGTTCACACTCCAGCTGTGTAGCTCCTGCAATGTTCACACACCAGCTGTGTAGCCCCTGCAATGTTCACACACCAGCTGTGTAGCCCCTGCAATGTTCACACTCCTGTTGTGTAACCCGTGCAATGTTCACACGTCAGCTGTGTAGCCCCTGCAATGTTCACAAACCAGCTGTCTAGACTCCTGCAATATTCACACTCCAGCTGCGTAACAGGTGCAATGTTCACACACCAGCTGTGTAGACCCTTGCAATGTCTAGCTGAGACGCCCATGCAATGATCACACACAAGCTGAGTAGTTCATGCAATGTTCACACACCAGCTGAGTAGCTCGTGGAATGTTCACACACCAGCTGTGTAGCCCACGCAATGTTCACACACCAGATGTGTAGCATCTGCAATGTTCACACACCAGCTGAGTACCTCGTGCAATGTTCACAGATCAGCTGTGTAGCTCGTGCAATGTTCACACACCAGCTGTGTAGCTCCTGCAATGTTCACACACCAGCTGTGTAGCTCCTGCAATGTTCACACACCAGCTGTGTAGCTCCTGCAATGTTCACACAACAGCTCTTTCGGCCCGCCTCTCAAATGTATATCAACTGTTACTAACTTTTTTTGACACAGCTGTGTAGCCCGTGCAATGTATATACACCAGCTGTGTAGCCCGTGCAATGTTTATACACCAGCTGTGTAGCCCGTGCAATGTTTATTCACCAGCTGTGTAGCCCGTGCAATGTTTATACACCAGCTGTGTAGCCCGTGCAATGTTTATACACCAGCTGTGTAGCCCGTGCAATGTTTATACACCAGCTGTGTAGCCCTTGCAATGTTTATACACCAGCTGTGTAGCCCGTGCAATGTTTATACACCAGCTGTGTAGCCCGTGCAATGTTTATACACCAGCTGTGTAGCCCGTGCAATGTTTATACACCAGCTGTGTAGCCCTTGCAATGTTTATACACCAGCTGTGTAGCCCGTGCAATGTTTATACACCAGCTGTGTAGCCCGTGCAATGTTTATACACCAGCTGTGTAGCCCGTGCAATGTTTATTCACCAGCTGTGTAGCCCGTGCAATGTTTATACACCAGCTGTGTAGCCCGTGCAATGTTTATACACCAGCTGTGTAGCCCGTGCAATGTTTATACACCAGCTGTGTAGCCCGTGCAATGTTTATTCACCAGCTGTGTAGCCCGTGCAATGTTTATACACCACCTGTGTAGCCCGTGCAATGTTTATACACCACCTGTGTAGCCCGTGCAATGTTTATACACCAGCTGTGTAGCCCGTGCAATGTTTATACACCACCTGTGTAGCCCGTGCAATGTTTATACACCACCTGTGTAGCCCGTGCAATGTTTATACACCAGCTGTGTAGCCCGTGCAATGTTTATACACCAGCTGTGTAGCCCGTGCAATGTTTATACACCACCTGTGTAGCCCGTGCAATGTTTATACACCAGCTGTGTAGCCCGTGCAATGTTTATACACCAGCTGTGTAACCCTCTACAATGTTCACACACCAGCTATTTAGCCCGCGCAATGTTCACACACCAGCTGAGTAGCCCGTGCAATGTTCACACACCAGCTGAGTAGTCCGTGCAATGTTCACACTACAGCTGTGTAGCCCCTAAAATGTTCACACTCCAGCTGTGTAGCTCCTGCAATGTTCACACACCAGCTGTGTAGCCCCTGCAATGTTCACACACCAGCTGTGTAGCCCCTGCAATGTTCACACTCCTGTTGTGTAACCCGTGCAATGTTCACACGTCAGCTGTGTAGCCCCTGCAATGTTCACAAACCAGCTGTCTAGACTCCTGCAATATTCACACTCCAGCTGCGTAACAGGTGCAATGTTCACACACCAGCTGTGTAGACCCTTGCAATGTCTAGCTGAGACGCCCATGCAATGATCACACACAAGCTGAGTAGTTCATGCAATGTTCACACACCAGCTGAGTAGCTCGTGGAATGTTCACACACCAGCTGTGTAGCCCACGCAATGTTCACACACCAGATGTGTAGCATCTGCAATGTTCACACACCAGCTGAGTACCTCGTGCAATGTTCACAGATCAGCTGTGTAGCTCGTGCAATGTTCACACACCAGCTGTGTAGCTCCTGCAATGTTCACACACCAGCTGTGTAGCTCCTGCAATGTTCACACACCAGCTGTGTAGCTCCTGCAATGTTCACACAACAGCTGTATAGCTCCTGCAATGTTCACACACCAGCTGTGTAGCTCCTGCAATGTTCACACACCAGCTGTGTAGCTCCTGCAATGTTCACACACCAGCTGTGTAGCTCCTGCAATGTTCACACACTAGCTGTGTAGCTCCTGCAATGTTCACACACCAGCTGTGTAGCTCCTGCAATGTTCACACACCAGCTGTGTAGCTCCTGCAATGTTCACACACCAGCTGTGTAGCTCTTGCAATGTTCACACACCAGCTGTGTAGCTCCTGCAATGTTCACACTAATTATTTCACACTAGCTATTATTTAAATATTTATAAGAACTAATAATAATTCATACATTAAGTTATAATAATAATTCATAGATTGAGACCTAATAATAATTCATACTTAAAGTTCTTTTTTTATAATTTAACTTTAAGTCATAATAATAATTCATACATTACATTCTAGTAATAATTTGTAAATTAAATACTAGAAGAGGTAATCGATGGTGCCCGGGTCTGACTGTCTACCTATCAGTCTGTCTGTCTGTCTGTCTGTCTGTCTGTCTGTCTGTCTGTCTGTCTGTCTGTCTGTCTGTCTGTCTGTCTGTCTGTCTGTCTGTCTGTCTTTCTGTCTGTCTGTCTGTCTGTCTGTCTGTCTGTCTGTCTGTCTGTCTGTCTGTCTGTCTGTCTGTCTGTCTGTCTGTCTGTCCGTCTGTCTGTCTGCCTGTTTGTCTGTCTGTCAGACAAACACACACACACACACACACACACACCTGTATTTACCTAGCAGTAAATACGCACCTGGGAGTTAGTCAGCTGTCTCGGGCTGCTTTCTGGGTTGTGTGTGTGTGTGTGTGTGTGTGTGTGAGGTGTGGAAAAAAAGTAGTTAGTAAACAGTTGATTGACAGTTGACAGGCGGGCCGAAAGAGCAAAGCTCAACCCCCGCAAACACAACTAGGTGAATACACACACACACACACACACACACACACACACACACACACACACACACACCGAAACATCTCCGTCACTTATGTTATTCTTTGCGAGTAAAACAAATGTATTCATATCTATTTGTGTCAGAACACTAGATGGATGGATAGACAGATGGATGGATAGATGGAAGCATTGATGAATAGTGATAACCATGGGAGAGCGCAAGGTACCAAGGGAGGGTGGACAGTAACAATGGGGGAAGGAGGAGGTATCACGGAAGGGTGGAAAATAACCATTGGGAAGGGGCAGGTACCAAAGGAGGGTGGTCAGTATCCATGGAGAAGGGGGAAGTATCCAGGAGGGTTGACAGTATCCAAGGGGAAGGGGAGGGTATCACGGGAGGGTATCACGGGAGGGTGGATAGTAACCATTGGGAGGGGCAGGTTCCCAAGGAGGGTGGACAGTAACCATGGGGAAGGGACAGGTACCAAGGAAGGGTGAACAGTAACCATGGGGAAGGGACAGGTACCAAGGGAGGGTGAACAGTAACCATGGTGAAGGGACAGGTACCAAGGGAGGGTGAACAGTAACCATGGGGAAGAAGGAGGTATCACGGGAGGATGGACAATAACCATAAGGAAGGAGGAGGTATCACGGAAGGGTGGACAGTAACCATGGAGAAGGGGGAAGTATCCCGGGAGGGTGGACAGTAACCATGGAGAAGGGGGAAGTATCCCGGGAGGGTGGACAGTAACCATGGGGAAGGAGGAGGTATCATGGAAGGGTGGAGAGTAACAATGGGGAAGGGACTGGTTCCAACGGAGGATGGACAATAACCATAAGGAAGGAGGAGGTATCACGGGAGGGAGAACAGTAACCACGAGAAAGAGAAAAGATATCCGGAAGGGTGGACAGTAACCATTGGGAAGGTGAAGGAATAACGGGAGGGTGGACAGTAACCTTGGGGAAGGGGCAGGTTCCAAGTGAGGGTCGACAGTAATCATGGGGTAGGAGGAGGTATCATGGAAGGGTGGACAGTAACCATTGGGGAGGGACAGTAACCATGGGGAATGGGGAGGTATCACGGAAGGGTGGACAGTAACTATTGGGGAGTAGCAGGTACCAAGGGAGGGGTGGACAGTTACCATGGAGAAGGGGGAAGTATCCAGAGAGGGTGGACAGTAACCATAGGGAAGGGGGAAATATCACAGGAGGGTGGACAGTAACCATTGGGAAGGGGGGAGGTATCACGGGAGAGTGCGCAGTAACCATGAGGAAGGGGCAGGTACCAAGGGAGGGTAGACAGTAACCATGGGGAAGAGGAAAGTATCATGAGAGAGTGGACAATAACCATGGGGAAGGCGAAGGTATCATGGGAGGGTGGACAGTTACCATGGGGAAGAGGGAGGTATGTCGGAAGTGTGGAAGGTAACCATGGGGAATGGCCAGGTACTAAGGAGGGTGGGCAGTAACTATGAGGAAGGGGGAGGTATCATGGGAGGGTGGACTGTAACCATTGGGAAGGAGCAGGTACGTATTGAGGGAGGACAGTATCCACGTCGAAGGTGGAGGTATCCCGGGGTGGTAGAGAGTAACATTCGGGAATAGGAAGGAATCACGGAATGATGGAATCTAACCATAAGGAAGGGGAAGGTATCACGGATGGGTGGACAGTAACCATCGGGAAGGGGCAGGTATGATGGGAGGTTGGACGGTAACTATTAGGAAGGGAGAGGTATCACGGGAGAGTGGACAATAACCATGGGGAAAGAGGAGGTATCATGGACAGGTGGACAGTAACCATTGGGAAGGTGTAGGTACCAGGTCAGGGTGGACAGTAATCATGGGGAAGGTGGAGGAATAACGGATAAGTGAACAATAACCACGGGGAAGGGGGAGGAATCACGGGAGGGTGGACAGTAACCATGGGTAAGAGGGAGGTATCATGGAAGGGTGGACAGAAACCATTGGAAATGAGGAGGTATCACGGAAGGGTAGACAGTAACAATGGAGAAAGGGGAGGTATCACGGACGGGTGGACATTAACCATAGGGAAGGGGCAGGTATCATCAATGGTGGAAAGTAACCATGGGGAGGGGGCGGGTACCATGGGAGGGTGTACGGTAACAATGGGGATGGTAGCGACATCGCTGGAGTGTTGGCAGGAAACTTGAGTCATTTGTGACCATACACCTGGAAGATACTGGAGGGTCAAGTACCAAATCTACACAGTAAAATAACAACGTACTGGAATGAACGACATGGAAGAAAATGTAGAATAGAACCAGTGAAGAGCAGAGGTGCCATAGGCACAATCAGAGAACACTGTATAAACATCAGAGGTCCGCGGTTGTTCAACGTCCTCCCAGCAAGCATAAGAAATATTGCCGGAACAACCGTGGACATTTTCAAGAGGAAACTAGATTTATTCCTCCAAGGAGTGCCGGACCAACCGGGCTGTGGTGGGTATGTGGGCCTGCGGGCCGCTCCAAGCAACAGCCTGGTGGACCAAACTCTCACAAGTCAAGCCTGGCCTCGGGCCGGGCTTGGGGAGTAGAAGAACTCCCAGAACCCCATCAACCAGGTATCAACCAGGTACCTTAGAGCACTGCGGGTTGTAAGCGCGAGGCAGTACCAGCTTGATGTGTACACTCACATTTACCTGAGAATGTGAGGTGAGCCTCACATTCTATTCTCTTGGTAAGGATTTGGAGAAAGACTTAAACTACTGCCTCTCATTATTAATATTACAGTTCCTACTGGTCTGACTCTTAGTATGGTCATTGTTAGTTGGTGTTTAACTTCAGCTAACAGGCAATTAGGATAAAAAATGTTATGTCACAAGTTGTTTAAGGTTTATCATTTACAGTGTAAATAAGCACTTTTGAATTCACTACTGTTTAGTTATTTGATAACGTTATTATTTTATGAATATAACTGAGATATAATTAAATATAATTGCAATGTTCACACATCGGCAGTGAAGGCCTTGCAATATTCACACAACAGCTGTGTATCCCCTGCAATACTAACACGCCAGCTGCGGTGTCCGGGCAATGTTGACACACCAGCTGTGTAGCCCCTTCAATGTTCACACACCAGCTGTGTAAACCGGGCAATGTTCACTCGACAGCTGTGAAACCCGAGCAAAGTTCACACACCAGCTTTGAATCCCCTGCAATGTTCACATGCCAGCTATGTTGCCCTCTGCAATGTTCACACTAATTGTTTCCACACACTAGCTATTATTTAATTTTTTTTAAGTACTAATAATAGTTCATGCATTAGGTTGTAATAATAATTCAGACATTAAGTACTAATTCATAGATTAAGTACTAATAATAATTCATAGATTAAGTACTAATAATAATTCATACTTTAGGTTATAATAAAAATTCATACATTAGATTCTATTAATAATTCATACATTAAATACTGGAAGGGGTAATCGATGGTGCCCAGGTCTGACTGTCTCTCCATCAGTCTGACTGTCTGTCTGTCTGTCTGTCTGTCTGTCTGTCTGTCTGTCTGTCTGTCTGTCTGTCTGTCTGTCTGTCTGTCTGTCTGTCTGTCTGTCTGTCTGTCTGTCTGTCGGTCTGTCTGTCTGTCTCTTTCCCTTACACACACACACACACACACACACACACACACACACGTTTACAGACTTGATAGAATTCTACGATCAGGTGACAAAGATTAAGCAAGAAAGAGAAGGATCGGCGGACTGCATTTTTTTGGACTGTCGGAAAGCCTTTGACACAGTACCCCATAAAAGGTTGATGCATAAGCTGGAGAAACAGGCAGGAGTAACTGGTAGGGCGCTCCAGTGGAAAAGGGAGTACCTAAGCAATAGGAAGCAGAGAGTTACAGTGTGGGATGAGACCTCAGAATGGCGTGAAGTCACCAGTGGAGTCCCACAGGGCTCTGTACTTGGACCAATCCTGTTTCTGATAAACGTAAATGATCTCCCAGAGGGTATAGACTCATTCCTCTCAATGTTTGCTGACGACGCCAAAATTATGAGAAGGATTAAGACAGAGGAGGACAGCTTGAGGCTTCAAGAAGACCTGGACAAGCTGCAGGAAAGGTCGAACAAATGGCTGTTAGAGTTTAACCCAAGCAAATGTAATGTAATGAAGATAGGGGTAGGAAGCAGGAGACCAGATACAAGGTATCATCTGGGAGATGAAATACTTCAAGAGTCAGAGAGAGAGAGAGAGAGAGACCTGGGGGTTGATATCACGCCAGACCTGTCCCCTGAAGCTCATATCAAGAGGATAACATCAGCAGCATATGCCAGGTTGGCCAACATAAGAACGGCCTTTAGAAACTTGTGTAAGGAATCTTTCAGAACATTATATACTACATATGTCAGACCAATCCTGGAGTATGCATCTTCAGCATGGAGTCCATATCTAGTCAAGCATAAGACTAAAATGGAAAAGGTTCAAAGGTTTGCCACCAGACTTGTACCCGAGCTGAGAGGTATGAGCTACGAGGAGAGACTACGGGAATTAAACCTCACTTCGTTGGAAGACAGAAGAGTTAGGGGGGACATGATCACCACATTCAAAATTCTGAAGAGAATCGACAGGGTTGATAAAGACAGGCTATTTAAACACAATGGGCACACACACTAGGGGACACAGGTGGAAACTGAGTGCCCAAATGAGCCACAGAAATATTAGAAAGAACTTTTTTAGTGTCAGAGTGGATGACAAATGGAATGCATTAGGAAGTGATGTGGTGGAGGATCACTCCATACACAGTTTCAGATAGATATGTGTAGATATGTGTAGATATTTCTGTGTAGATATGATAGAGCATAATAGGCTCAGGAACCTGTACACCTGTTGATTGACGGTTGAGAAGCGGGACCAAAGAGCCAGAGCTCAACCCCCGCAAGCACAACTAGGTGAGTACAACTAGGTGAGTACACACACACACACACATACATATCGCTAGCGATAGTGTGAAGAAACCAAAGTGGAGCTAGTGGCATCACCGGTGCATATATGTGTGGAGGACCGCGTCGAGTGACCTGACCTGATGGCCAGGTGGGACGACCACCATGGAACTGCCTGGTTGCGTTTGTTGGGTGGTGACTGTGATCAGTGGTAAAGTAAATTAGTGAATTGTAACACAACGATACAGTGACTAA
>NW_025555661.1:0-17394 GCF_020424385.1 Procambarus clarkii
TTTCTGGGGGTGGAGGCCTGGTCGAGGACCGGGCCGCGGGACACTAAAGCCCCGAAATCATCTCAAGATAACCTCAAGATAACCCGTAACAAACTTTAATAATATCAAGAAATATAATAAATAAGAAATAAAATTAAAATAAAATTAAAATTAAATAAATAAGAAATAAAACAAGAAATAAATTTAATATCAAGAAAACAAAGAGTAACAACCAAACAACATAAACGTATCCAAACAAGCCAATATTAAAGCAACAAACAATAGCAAGCTGCAATACTTTGGAATAAAAGTAGCAATAGCGGGGGTGGAGAAATTATAGAGGTACTGCAATGGGCTCGAACTTGTGTTTCTGGACTTTTCATCACATGGCCGTAATATCGTCTCATAGATACACTGAGTTATTGTGACGTTATTTTACTTTAAAAGGATTCAATAGGGATAATTATAATCGGTGACACTTGTCGGGTCTGAGTTCGATCCCCGTTAGCCCAAGTGGTTGGGCACCGATCTTTGCAAATTTATATTTTCTTTGAAAATATATATATGTGTTCATCGATCAGATCTTATATAGTATGTCCATATAACCAATCGGTTAGTATATCCTCATATCCCAGCTCATAATCTGAACTCATATAGTATGTCCACATACCTCATAACCTCATAGTCCTGCTCATTGTATTTCCTCATTTGTTCTCACAAGTGCGAGATCGTCACACTGGCTTAGTGATTTCCTACTGATAATTACCGTTCTTTATTTTGTGTTCAGGAAACTGGGCGTGGCAGTGGTGGCTTCCACACACACACACACACACACACACACACACACACACACACACACACACACACACACACACACACACACACACACACACACACACACACACACACACACACACACACACACACACACACACACACACACACACACACTCCTGGCTTCACCAGAGGTATGTCAATTATGGGTTTCCTCGAGTAAGGTAAGGGAAAGTAATTATGAGAAAAGAGTACTAAGCCAGTTTGGCAGTACAGTAATTGAAAGGGATATGAGGACAAGGAGATGGGGTATCAGAACAAGGAGGTGAGATGTGAGGTTAATGAGCTCTGATATGAGAGCAAGGAACTGGGAAAAGAGGGCAAGGAGCTGGGATATGAGAACAAGGAGATGGAATATGAGGATAGTAAGCTGAGAACAGCGAGGAAGGATCTAGGTCATGAGAACATTGAACTGAGATAAAGAAGAGAGGGAAACAGAGATGTGAGGAAAGGGAGCTAGGATACGAATGGTGCCTGAACCATTTGAACCCATCGGGGATCGAACCCTGCAAGAATTGAGATCGTCACTGTGTCGACCAAATCAAGAGAATGAACCAAGCATTACAGACTACAGTCTCTGTAGTCTCTCACATCCAGGGTCATTACCCAACTCGGGAGTGGTAATGAGTTACTAGGCAACCTCGTGCCTGGTGGTGATTCAAGTAATGAGAAGTTAATGAGGGAGGTGTTGAATTAATTAAGCACTCCGGATAATTCTTCGCCTCGTTCTTCCAAGGACGAGATGTCTAAGATGTCCTCTGACGAATAATCGTCCACTTTCAGCATTGTTATGAAGGAATTATGATAATTTTTGTGTTAATTATTTTGCAATTAGTATTGCAAAGTTTTTTTGTATTTAGGAAATAATTATTTTTGTGTTGATTGAGTTCGTTAAAAATAATTAAAATGATTAAAGTAATTGCTCGTTGGATATATATTGATTGGTTTATCGTTTTTTTTTTATCTCTGCATCGTTTAAAAAATAATTCCTCGTTATTTTAATTTATATAATGTTATTTTTCAATTGAGATTAAATGCATTGTTACTTTTTGTATAAATTAAGTTCTGTAACAAAGTTATAAAACGTCAAAGTTTTTCAATTTATTTTCTTTGACTGTTGACTGTCCAGCTTGAATTCTACCTAGTCATTAATAGGTTTGTCTTCCTCCTCTTGGTCTGTCTCTCTCTCTATCTTCCCTCACCTGTCTCTTCCTCCCTTCAATCTCTCACTCTCCTCTCAATCTCTCTCTGCCTCCCCTCAAACTATTTTGTCTTCCCTCAATCTCTATTCTTCCCCCTCAACCTCTCTTCCTTCCCTTAATCCGTCTCTGTTCACCCTCTCTTCCTCCTCTCAACCTCCCTTTCTCCCCTCTGTCTCTCTCTTCCTCTCCTCAGCTTCTCTTCCTCCCGTCAGACTAAACCTGTTAAACTCTTCAAATCTCTAATTCACCTTTTGTTTCAAGTGTTATAAGACTTGGGGGAGAAACTTACCAGTTTCTCCTCACATCAATTTGATTGTTATTTCTATCTTTTCCCCTTTTTTTTCCTTGTTACCTTACCGTCTCTGGCACCCATTGTTCACTCTCAATCCCCTTGTAGATGTCCCCTCGCTACTTAAACTCCTCGACACACTAATCCCCTCGTATCCCACAATCCCCCTCTCAATGGCTCGTCAATATTCTTCCTCTATTTCCCCTATTCCGGCCGCTATGTTTCCCCTCTATTGTCCGCTGTGCTGCCAGTGTTCATTCTTTCTCTTCCGTCTATTACGTTTTTTTCGGTAAAATTTATCTGAATGTTTTTTTCTTGTTTCATTTTTCAGTCGTTTACTTGACAGTTTGACTCTGTGTCATCTATTAGGTAGTTAGCATGTCTGTATCAATCATTAGGTACAGTTATCATCTCTGTATCACGCTTTAAATACAGTTACGATCACTGTATCACCCTTTAGGTACAGTTCCCATATCTTACTCATTACCTCAAGCTGATAACTCCTTTTCCACACTACATCTCTATATCATCTTTGCCACCTTTCTCCCACTCACTAATATGTTTCTTAATGATTACTTCTCTCAACATTTAGATTAATATCGGATATACTCTAAAAATTTCGATAAAATCACCTACTTGTCTACAGTGGCATCAGAGATCTTACCTGCAAGAGTGACTCAAGTACTTGGATTGGTCGGTACAGGCGACGGTACTCGCTTCTTGCAGGTTTAGGCGTTCGAGGCCCCCCCTATAGCCCATGTGATTGGATATCGTTCCTACTCTGCCTCCTCATCATCTCAAGATAACCTCAAGATAAGATAACCTCATATCCCAGTTCTTTGTCCTAATATTCCTTCTGTGTGTAATATTGTCATACTGGCTTGAAGTTTTATTCTCATATGGCAGCTCTTAGTCTCTCTCATATCCCAAGTGATAAATGGTAAATAGTAATAAAGTTAATTAAGAACATATGAATGAAGATAACTGCAGAAGGCCTATTGGGTCATACCAAGAAGCTCCTATTTATACCCACCCAATCTCATTCATATATACCCACCCAATCTCATTCATATATATACCCACCCAGTCTCATTCATATATACCTACCCAATCTCATTCATATATACCTACCCAATCTCATTCATATATACCCACCCAATCTCATTCATATATACCCACCCAATCTCATTCATATATACCCACCTAATCTCATTCATATATACCCACCCAATCTCATTCATATATACCCACCCAATCTCATTCATATATACCCACCCAATCTCATTCATATATATACCCACCCAGTCTCATTCATATATACCCACCCAATCTCATTCATATATACCCACCCAATCTTATTCATATATACCCACCCAATCTCATTCATATATAAGAACTTAAGAATGAAGTTAGCTGTTACGGACTCACTATAGCCTGTGCTACTTGGAACTTCTGTTCCAAGTAGCACAACGATTGAATACAAGGAAAAACAATGAACACAATTAGTTCATCAATACATAAGTTTCGTAACGTGTAACGTAACTTCCGTAACACTGTTACTACATCCTTGGGTACAGTAACTAGCTAGTTCAATAGGCTGAGGGTACAGCCAGTCCTCACCTATTACGTCTCACATTTCAAACGGATTTAACCAATCCATCAACAATGCGACGTGTAAGTAAAAATAAAAGCCCCATAATATTGACGTTTTCCTATTATTATAATAGGGAATTATTCCCTTTTATTATAATAGGAAATTATTCCCTATTCCCATAATTATTATTAGGACTATCGAGCATCGTCCTCGATGGGTTAATGTGGGATTCCTTGAGTCTGGACGTTTGTGATTTGGCCAAACATATGTTTTTTTAAATGGAAAAATTGAGAGAGAACGGGCAGTCCACACCACAATATAATTACCCCAAACTCACCTATTGAGAGGAGGTTGAAGAGCAGGAGAGTACACATCCCGAGTCCGTATTTAGCTGGGATGGATGAGGATGGCGAGGGCAGGGTGGCCACAGGCTCCAGCTGTGAGGGGCTAGAGTGGTGTGGCCGCGTGTACTCTAGTCTGGCCTCTGGCCTCTTTTTGTGGCCATTGTCTTCCATTGCTGTGGTGTGGGTGGCCCTCCGCGTCATGTCGCTTGCCGGAGTCTCAGTCACATTTACTGTGGTCAAATTGTCTCGACTATTGAGTCCTGATGGCCCGTATATGCTTATTCACTGGTGAAGTCATGAGTGCATACATATATATACTTATACATATGTATGAATGTTTATCAATACTTCCCAGAGTAGAGGTAAATTTGAGATTTAGCAACTGTTAATACTCAGATTATATATATATATATATATATATATATATATATATATATCATTGGTAGCAAATGTCGTGTCAGAGCAGTTGTTGGGTTCTCACATGGTAATGTATTCAGCTAAATTTTTATTTTTATTATTAGTAGTATTATTATTATTATACTAAAGATGTTTGATATTTCACAACATCTATCACATGTGATATAGTCTTTCCGTCAACGCTATGTTCTTTAAGTTCCTTAAGAACTAGTCGAAGTTCTTCAAGAACTAGTCGAAGTTCCACAAGAACTAGTCGAAGTTACTCAAGAACTAGTCGAAGTTCCACAAGAACTAGTCGAAGTTTCTAAAGAACTAGTCGAAGTTCTTCAAAAACTAGTTTAAATTCCTCAAGAAATAGTCGACGTTCTTCAAGAACTAGTTTAAATTCCTCTAGAACTAGTCGAAGTTCCACAAGAACTAGTCGAAGTTCCACAAGAACTAGTCGAAGTTCCACAAGAACTAGTCGAAGTTCCACAAGAAATAGTCGAAGTTTCTCAAGAACTAGTCGAAGTTCCACAAGAACTAGTCGAAGTTCCACAAGAAATAGTCGAAGTTTCTCAAGAACTAGTCGAAGTTCCACAAGAACTAGTCGAAGTTCCTCAAGAACTAGTCGAAGTTCCACAAGAACTAGTCGAAGTTCCTCAAGAACTAGTCGAAGTTCCACAAAAATAAGTCGAAGTTCCTCAAGAACTAGTCGAAGTTCCACAAGAACTAGTCGAAGTTTCTAAAGAATTCAGGGCCTTATGGAGATGGGATTCCAGTTCTCATGTTGGGAGGGAAACTCGCCGCTCTTCAACTTGTCATCTTCATGACTGGAAATCGTTCTGAAAGGAAAAGAAGAGGAAAAAGTTATTCTCAGTGAAATACATATATTTTCGAAGTTTGTGTTGTAGTATAAGAAAGCCTGTCTCTTTTTGAAGATGCTGTCTTTTTCTTGTAGAGTCTGTCTTTTTCTTGTAGAGTCTGTCTTTTTCTTGTAGAGTCTGTCTTTTTCTTGTAGAGTCTGTCTTTTTCTTGTAGAGTCTGTCTTTTTCTTGTAGAGTCTGTCTTTTTCTTGTAGAGTCTGTCTTTTTCTTGTAGAGTCTGTCTTTTTCTTGTAGAGTCTGTCTTTTTCTTGTAGAGTCTGTCTTTTCTTGTAGAGTCTGTCTTTTTCTTGTAGAGTCTGTCTTTTTCTTGTAGAGTCTGTCTTTTTCTTGTAGAGTCTGTCTTTTTCTTGTAGAGTCTGTCTTTTTCTTGTAGAGTCTGTCTTTTTCTTGTAGAGTCTGTCTTTTTCTTGTAGAGTCTGTCTTTTTCTTGTAGAGTCTGTCTTTTTCTTGTAGAGTCTGTCTATTTCTTGTAGAATCTGTCTTTTCTTGTAGAGTCTGTCTCTTCTTAAGAAGTCTGTCACTCTAACATTTTATAATTTGGAAACTTTACAGTATCCTCACAAATATTATAATGATATTATGAAATTTGTTTTATTATGATAGTAACTGAAAATGTGTAACATAACTAATAAAGTAAATATTAATATATTATTATTATTATTATTAAAATCCGTAGGAGCCGTGATGAGGATTCGAACCTATGCGCTGGGTATTCCCAGGCACACGCCACACACAACTAAACCACGACATGGTCAAAACAATTACAACCTGGGATCCTACTGAACCCACCAGGGTTCCTGTTCAGGCTTCAGTAGGGGCCTCCACACTTCCTGAGATTTCAGTAGAAATACGAATATGATTTAACAAGTCTCGGTGGTCTTGTGGTAGAGTATACGACTTGGCATTGCTTTGGTCGTAAGTTCGAGCCCGCCTCAATGCTCTATTGAATTTTTTAATTAATATTATTATTATCATGTTCAGTTTTATTCAGCAATGCTGGTATTCTATATTTTCATTGAATATGGGTTTTTATTCACCTATTTACAAGGCTTGTGACTTGTTGAAGTCACAATGAGCCGGATGATCGTAAGTCATAAAATCCGGCTTCGATCGTAAGCCGGATGCCCCAAAACCAGCTTCTCCATCTTGCGAATTACAGGTGATAAAATTATTATTTTTAGTATTAACAAAAATATGCTGACATCAATATTTAACAATATATTTGATTACATTGATGACAAAGGAATCTTCGTGGAGCTTATGGATGAGAAAGGTTGAGGCGTTTACCTGTGGATAAGCATGAGACGACGAAACCATTTAATCTTCTCAGTTAATGTAATTATCAGAAGAGAGCGCTAAGCTAGTATGTATTCATGGCACTTGCAAGGGATTTGATAACAAAAAGTTGGGATATGAGGACAAGGAGCTGGGATATGAGGACAAGGAGCTGGGATATGAGGACAAGGAGCTGGGATATGAGGACAAGGAGCTGGGATATGAGGACAAGGAGCTGGGATATGAGGACAAGGAGCTGGGATATGAGGACAAGGAGCTGGGATATGAGGACAAGGATCTTCTTTATGAGAATGAGAAGCTGGGATATGACGACAAGGAGCTGGGATATGAGGACAAAGATCTTCTATATAAGAACGAGGAGCTGGGATATGAGGACAAGGAGCTGGGATATGAGGACAAGAAGCTGAGATATGAGGACAAGGAGCTGGAATATGAGGACAAGGAGCTGGGATATGAGGACTAGGATCTTCTATATGAGAACGAGGAGCTGGGATATGAGGACAAGGAGCTGCGATATGAGGACAAGGAACCGGGATATGAGGACTGAGTGAAGGTACGATACCTAAACCCCCCTTTTGAACCACTGGGAATCGAACCCACTCATATGTCATAACTAAAACGTCGTCTCTTCCCCTGCAGTTCTTGAACGAGGAGATTAACAAGTTTTTGGCTGAAATGATTGAATAATAAAAATGCCATTAACATGAAACTTCAGAAAAGAAATAACACATGCTATTTCAAGCCCTGAAAATAACAAAGAGCTTCGTACTGTCAAGACCTGACGGTTATTTGAGGTTTAAAGAGGGGGGAAAAAAGTCTGAATCGAATAAAAGGAGTTAATTCAACAGATACAAAAACACAGATTAAACACTTTTCCAGTTCCAGACGAGAAAGTTTCCATGAACCAAGTGCCGTTAATAGTTCCAGAGTTGGGAGATTAAAACACACTCTCAAAGACCCCAAAACGGAAAAACTTTTTCCATGGATTCAGAGCCCATAAATGTCCGCCTAATCTAAATATATGAAGACATTCTTGACTCCAGGAAACTCAAGGCATTCCAGGATGGAGCCAAAAATAAAGACTTAGGTTCCAAGCTTCACAGAACAAAAAAGTTTCGAAATTGTATATACGACGCCTTTCGGAGATTTTGTGGGAGGCAAGACTGTTTTTGGAGCTCCCAAAAAAGAGGACAAGTGAGAAGCATCCAAAGAGTTCAAGGAAATCCTAAAATGACAAAGGGATCAAAAGTGGACAAAAGGATCAAAAGTGAAAAAAGGCATCAGTAGAAGAAAAATGGCCTTCAAAGTGGCTAGAAGAATCCAAAGAGGCCAATGGAATCCCCAAAAAAGTCAAAGGAATCCAAAGTTGTCAAAGTGGATCCAAAGGAAGCTAAAGAAGCCAAAGAGATCCAAAGTAGCCAAACAGATCCAAAGTGACGAAAAGAATCCAAAGAGGCCAAAAATATCGAAAAAGATCAAGGGCATCCAAAGTGGCCAATAGAATCCAAAGTCAAAGGCATCGAAAGAGATCAAATGAATCCAAAATAGCTCAAGGTTTCCAAAAAGTGTTAAGAGGTTGCTAGGCCGGATACGAGCCGGCCTTGAAGGTCCCAAAGAACCTTTATCCTGTCACTTTATCACTTTATCCTGTCATATGATCGCGTCACTTTATCCTGTCATATCCACACGCCCCTTTATCCTTATAATACCCACCTATAATTCAACATTACCTCCTATAACACAACATCCTGATACCAAGAACGCGCTCTCGAACACTGGGTAGGGGCCCCAATGTAGGAACACTGGGTAGGGGCCCCAAGGTAGGAACACTGGGTAGGAGCCCTCCAAGGTAGGAACACTGGGTAGGGGCTCCAAGGTAGGTACACTGGGTAGGGGCTCCAAAGTAGGAACACTGGGTAGGGGCCCCAAAGTAGGAACACTGGGTAGGAGCCCCAAGGTAGGTACACTGGGTAGGGGCTCCAAGGTAGGAGGAACACTGGGTAGGGAACAGTAGGTAAACGCCCCACATCACTCGTGGGGCGTCACTTAAGACTGGAGAATGGAGAGAAAGATGTCATAAGTTGTGTGTGTGTGTGTGTGTGTGTGTGTGTGTGTGTGTGTGGAGAGAGAGTGTGCGTGCAGAGGGGCGTGGGTTGGGAGGAGGATAGTAGTATTACTGGATAATGCAAGGTGCATTATTGATGCCTGGTGCACAGCAACAATCAGAGTGCTGATTGTTGAGATTGCTGTAACAATCTCTCTGATTGTTACGGCAACATTTCTGCGCGTTCTCAGACTTAAAATCTTCGACAACGGTGTCGGTTTCCTTAGAACGCATGTTTCACTGAGTCTCCGTGACATCTGCGTCTCATTTGCGCGTTGTTGTATCAGAGCCAAGCACTTGGGCTGGACGGTAGAGCGACGGTCTCGCCTCATGCAGGTCGGTGTTCAATCCCCGACCGTCCATAAGTGATTGCGCACCATTCCTTCCCCATCCCTTCCCAAATCCTTATCCTGACCCCTTCCAAGTGCTATGTAGTCGTAATGGCTTGGAGCTTTCCCCCTGATAGTTACCTCCCTCCTATGCATTAGTAACTACTTTATTATGTATCATTTTCCGTTGATAAAAAAAAAACTATTCTGAGGCTATGAGGCCGATACTAAAGAGACATTTAAAAATATTATCGTTATCTGTAATCTAAAATATCATATTTTCGAAAGTAAATTCGTAAGGCCAATCGAATGTAGACAAAATTTAATTAAATTATATTTTTATGGTTAGGAATAGAGACGTTTACGTTAGTTTTTTGTTTTTATTGGAGGAGAGAGGGAGCTATCAGGGGAAAGCGCCAAGCCATTACGACTATATAGCACTGGGAAGGGGCCAGGATAAGGATTTGGGATGGGACGGGGGGGGGGGGGGATGGGACGGAGGGGGGGAAAGGAATGGTGATCAACCTCTTGGACAGTCGGGGATTGAACGCCGACTTGCATGAAGCGAGACCGTCGCTCTACCGTCTAATTTTATCGTACTGTGTATTGTAAATAGGATTTTGTACATATGTAATTAATATTATCATATATTAGAAGTTTGAGCCTAGCTAGGTATAGGGTTAGTTTAGGTGTTAGGGTTGTAATGGGTGGCATTTGTACCCATTAAGGTTGTAATGGGTGGCATTTGTACCCATTAAGGTTGTAATGGGTGGCATTTGTACCCATTAAAGTTGTAATGGGTGGCATTTGTACCCATTAAAGTTGTAATGGGTGGCATTTGTACCCATTAAGGTTGTAATGGGTGGCATTTGTACCCATTAAAGTTGTAATGGGTGGCATTTGTACCCCTCACCCATTAAGGTTGTAATGGGTGGCATTTGTACCCCTCACCCATTAAGGTTGTAATGGGTGAAGCATTATAACAAACTGTCCTCATAAACAAAGGTCAAAAACCCTCAATAGTCAAACTACTAAAACTTCTGTTTTATAATAAAAAACATTTTACCCTCAACCGATCGCGCTCGACCTTCTCTGACGTCCTCGGTTCGAATCCCACCTCTATAAATGCAGGCCGTCCTCGCATACAAAGATCTAAGCTCGTTAATCCAGCCGCCAAATCCCCCTGTTTTTGAATGAAAAGCAGTTTACACATACGACTGATGACGTCCGAACACTTCCGGAACAAGTGCTTCGCTCACGTCCTCTGTTCGAACCACATTTCTATAAATGCTTCACCCACGTGCTGTAAACACAAATAATTACCAAAGCGACACCCGAGCCTGAGGACGGGTACACCCGAGCCTGAGGACGGGTACACCCGAGCCTGAGGACGGGTACAAGTGACACCCGAGCCTGGGGAAGGGACCCAGGAGACGATTTGGCCAACGTGTTGCGGGTCGATATAAGATTTTAAATATGGGACAATGGTGATATATATTTATCGACGAGTTCCTAATACTCCTCTCTGATGTCACCTGCCTCTTCCACTTCATTCTCCTTATCCTCCTCCTCCTCCTCCTCCTCTCCCAAACTGCCTCTCTCCATGCAAAAACTTAACTAAACTGTCGTAGCGATGATAATGAAATTGGATATCGAAGCTCAGTTTGGGAGTTTGTGTCGTGCGCTTCTCTCTACTTCGCTTGTCAATGAGTCTCTTAACATCTCCTTAGGCATCTTTCCCCCTTCCCTACACCCCGGGTCCGCCCGCCCCGCCCCAAGGGCTGAATCTACATGCATGTTGATGATGTTTCATTGATTGGGTTGTGTAGCACTGTGTTCTGATCTCTCTCTCTCTCTCTCTCTCTCTCTCTCTCTCTCTCTCTCTCTCTCTCTCTCTCTCTCTCTCTCTCTCTCTCTCTCTCTCTCTCTCTCTCTCTCTCTCTCTCTCTCTCTCTCTCTCTCTCATTAGTAATACAAATTCGTTCCATATTTTTTCTTCCCAGGACATTCACGGCTGGAGCTAATGAATACACACCTGGTACTTTATCCTGCCTGTTAATTAATGGTCAGAAGGTTTTTTGCCAAGTTAATACTGGCAGGCAAAGCTTAAAGGTGGGTTTCTTTTCTGGCCATGTGTGCTTGCCTAACAGTACATAGCTAACGGGATTGGCAAGGCCCGAAATTCAGGTCCTGGACCACCATTTTTCAACTGTTGTGTATATGTGGTGGGGGGGGGGTTCAGGGATATTCCTGCGTAGCCCCCTAAGCCTTTCTGTGTGCTCCTTTGCTAAGTCTTAGCTATGATAAAGCACGTAGCAGCTGTCTAATTCCCAGGCAAGCAGCTGAGAGCAGTCTGGGACCATTTTGGTCTTGGGGGTGCATGATGTCGGGACCATTTTGGTCTTGTTGGTGCATGATACTGGGACCATTTTGGTCTTGGGGGTGCATGATGTCGGGACCATTTTGGTCTTGGGGGTGCATGATACTGGGACCATTTTGGTCTTAGGGGTGCATAATGTCGGGACCATTTTGGTCTTAGGGGTGCATGATGCCGGGACCTTATGGTCTTGGGGGTGCATGATGCCGGGACCATTTTGGTTTTATGAGTGCATGATGCCGGGACCATTTTGGTCTTAGGGGTGCATGATGCCGGGACCATTTTGGTCTTAGGGGTGCATGATGCCGGGACCATTTTGGCCTTGGGGGTGTATGGACTTACAACATTTAGTCTGTGAGTGCATACCTGTGGTGGATGAGGTCGTGATACATTTGCTTTAGAGAGTTACTGGCCAAAATGGGGCGAGGATCAGTACTGTTGAAGACAGTCTCGCTAAACCACAAGGTATTGCGTGCAGGGTTTAAGTCCGTAATTTTTTTCTTACACCGAAAATTAGAGTGAAGTGTAGGATTTAGCGGTCACGGAAGCTCGCTTGTGTGTGTGTGTGTGTGTGTGTGTGTGTGTGTGTGTGTGTGTGTGTGTGTGTGTGTGTGTATGTGAAATCAATGCTGGTGGGAATGTTCTGTATTTTGAAGGTCACAGCGCTAGATTTTCAGAGAGCAAGATAGAGAACGGTAGAGAGAGAGAGAGAGACAGTGGGAGAGAGAGAGAATATATATATAAAATATGTCGGGGTGTGAGTTTTCAGTTGCATATTGTCCTGGGGACCATTCAGGCTTGTTCGCATTTGTGTTCCTCACGTGTGCCCCAAAGAATGAGGTGATTTGGTAAAATGCTATGCCCAAGATAACTATCCGAGTGCCGGCGGTGGGGTGGTTCAAATAGCCTCGGCTATCACCTCATTATGTCCGGTCGTGATGGTCAAGTGGATTAAGGCGTCTTGTACATACCAGTTGCGTTGCTTCTGGGAGTATGGGTTCGAGTCACTTCTGGGGTGTGAGTTTTCAGTTGCATATTGTCCTGGGGACCATTCAGGCTTGTTCGCAGAATATATATATATATATATATATATATATATATATATATATATATATATATATATATATCCGAAAATAAAAGCATTAATCAACGAGCAGCAGGAGGTAACACTCCCCACCTCACCCCTCGTTGAACCAATAAGAATAGGGGTAACATCCCCCCCTTCTTCTGCTAGACCAATCAAGAATGGGGGGATAACGACTCCCTTTCGTTGAGTCAACAATAATAGGCTATACCTCCCCCCCACGACCCCCCCTATACCCCCTACGACCCCCATACCCCCTACCCCCCCATGACCCCCCATACCCCCCCCCCCTTCAATCCACCACACCAAACGCCCTTCTCAACCTTCTGGACAAATTGCCCAACATATTTTAAACCCACGTGAGCGTCGACTGAAATTTCCAAATACAGTATACAAATGGAGAGTCGCGCCTTGAAGGGCACAACCATTTGTCGGAGGGAGTTTTGCGTTTTTCCTGGGAATAAAAATACCGACAGGTGCTTTGTCTCAAGGATTAGGGATAAAGAGTAACAGAGAGAGACAAAGAGAGAGAGAGAGAGAGAGAACGAGAAAGAGAGAGAGAGAGAGAGAGAGAGAGAGAGAGAGAGAGAGAGAGAGAGAGAGAGAGAGAGAGAGAGAGAGAGAGAGAGAGAGAGAGAGAGAGAGAGAGAGAGAGAGAGAGAGAGAGAGAGAGAGAGAGAGAGAGAGAGAGAGAGAGAGAGAGAGAGAGAGAGAGTAGGATACAAACATGCATAAGCGTTTAATTATTCTGTGGAAAGATATATATATATATATATATATATATATATATATATATATATATATATATATATATATATATATATCTTTGAACCAACAGTTCGTGAGGCCATTAGGTCACCGTGTAACTGTGGCCACTTCCACCAACAAGATAGGTATTAGGTACACTGCCACCCACAGGATGAATATGGGGTCGGCTGCTACCTACAGGATGAGTATGGCGCCCACCGCCATACTCAACATGAGAATGGGGCCCACTGCTACTCATTGGATGAGTAGCTGGTCCACTGTCACCAGAAGGATGAGTATGGGGTCAATTACCTTAACAGGATGAGTATGGGGTCAATTACCTTAACAGGATGAGTATGGGGTCAATTACCTTAACAGGATGAGTATGGGGTCAATTACCTTAACAGGATGAGTATGGGGACAATTACCTTAACAGGATGAGTATGGGGTCAATTACCTTAACAGGATGAGTATGGGGACAATTACCTTAACAGGATGAGTATGGGGACAATTACCTTAACAGGATGAATATGGGGACAATTACCTTAACAGGATGAGTATGGGGACAATTACCTTAACAGGATGAGTATGGGGACAATTACCTTAACAGGATGAGTATGGGGTCCACCGCCACCCCAAGGATGGGTATGGGGTCCACTGAAACCCACAAGATGTGTATGGGGTCCACTCCCACCCACAGGGCGGGCATGGGGTCCACCACCACCACCCACAAGACGGGCAATGGGGATCCACCACCACCCATAGGACGAGTATGGGGTCCACCACCACCCACAGGGCGGGCATGGGGTCCATCACCACCCACAGGACGAGCATGGGGTCCATCAGCACCCACAGGACGGACATGGGGTCCACTACCACCCACAGGACGAGCATGGGGTCCACCACCACCCACAGGACGGGCATGGGGTCCACCACCACCCACAGGACGGGCATGGAGTCCACCACCACCCACAGGACGAACATGGGGTACCAAATTAATGAGCTAAAGTTAACTAATCCTTCGAGGTATTTAATTGAAATACAATCCATCGCTTGAGGGCTGAGCCAAAACTTGGACCCGGTACGTTGTTGACACAGAGAGTAACTCAGTGTGGATCAACCAACTTGTGCGTGCGTGTGTGTTGACATTCTCGCTGACTGATTCCCGTTTCAGGAGCACTAAGGCGTTTCTCTGGAGGATGGGATTATCCTGTGCGAATGACACCTCTTCGCTAGTGGAATTGTTTTGAATTTTATATATATATATATATAATATATATATATATATATATATATATATATATATATATATATATATATAAAGGTATTATTTGGGAGATTCTTTAAGACTCAAAGAGAGAGAAAGACCTGGGGGCTGATATCACGCCTGACCTGTCCCCTGAAGCCCATATCAAGAGGATAACATCAGCGGAATATGCCACGTTGGCCTTCATGAGAATGGCCTGTGTAAGGAATCATTCAGAACCATGTATACCATAAATGTCAGACCAATCCTGGAGTATGCGGCTCCAGCATGGAGTCCCCTATCTAGTCAAGCATAAGACTAAACTGGAGAAGGTTCAAAGGTTTGCCACCAGACTAGTACCCGAGCTGAGAGGTATGAGCTACGAGGAGAGCTGTCTTCCAGCTCCTCACGTGCTGGAAGACAGAAGAGTTAGGGGGGACATGATCACTACATACAATATTTTCAAAGGAGTTGATAGGGTAGATAAATACGGATTATTTAACACAAGAGGCACACGCACTAGGGGACACAGGTGGAAAATGAGTGCCCAAATGTGCCATAGAGACATTAGAAAGAATTTTTTTGTGTCAGAGTAGTTGACAAATGGGATGCATTAGGCAGTGATGTGGTGGAGGCTGACTCCATACACAGTTTCGAATGCAGATATGATAGAGTCCAATAGGCTCAGGAACCTGCACACCAGTTGACTGACAGTTGAGAGGCGTAACCAAAGAGCCAGAGCTCAACTAGGGGAGTACACACACACACACACCAAGCAATCATCTTAAACACTGCGTGCCAAATATATCAAACCAGTTCTGCGAAGCGTGGCGCCAACACCGAGCCTTCATCACGTCAAACACCAGACTAAGCTGGGAAAAAATCCAGCGATATGCCACTAAAGGGTTTCGTGATCTGAGAGTCAACAGTGTCATACAACTACTAGGAAAACTACTCTTTATATCTCTGTGTACGAAAAAAAACCCGCAGTGGAGGCATGAGCATGATATACAAAGTACACAGTACTTTGTATGAGATATACAAAGTACACAGTACTTTGTATGAGATATACAAAGTACACAGTACTTTGTATGAGATATACACAGTACACAGTACTTTGTATGAGATATACACAGTACACAGTACTTTGTATGAGATATACACAGTACACAGTACTTTGTATGAGATATACACAGTACACAGTACTTTGTATGAGATATACAAAGTACACAGTACTTTGTATGAGATATACAAAGTACACAGTACTTTGTATGAGATATACACAGTACGCAGTACTTTGTATGAGATATACAAAGTACACACTACTTTGTATGATATATACACAGTACTTTGTATGAGATATACACAGTACACAGTACTTTGAATATCATGTATATAGTACAAAGTACAATTAGAGGCGCAAATCAAAAACCGATCATATAAAATGAAAGGAAAACCAAAGAAAACAGTAGGGAAATGAACCTTTATATCTCTGTATACGCCAAAAAATCCAGAATGAGAGACATGATCACGACATGTAAAATATACAAGGGAAGTCAAAGTAGAATCAAAATCAAGTTTGAAATGGAAGAAAACACGAAGAAAGAAACACATCTTATTATTACGGCGGAATAGATGGTAGAAAGATCTTATTTAGTGTCAGAGCAGCAAATGTATAGAATTAACTTGGGAGTGAAGTGTTTGACGCAGACTGGAGACTAATTTAACAAAAGTTGGTATGGAAGTGAGCCAATGGGTCGGAAAGTTCGTAATAAATGCTATATGGGGCGGGACCCAGGAGCTAAATCTCCAAATAACAGCTGGGTAAGTATACCTACGGGCACTAAAACTCATACACGTATACATACAACATCTCATACACGCATACTTCACCCACGCATACATACAACCTCATTCAAACAGTTTCAAAGCGTTGTATACGACAAAGAGTACTGGGAAGACGGGACACCACGAGCGTAGCTCTCATCCTGTAACTACACTTAGGTAATTACACACACACACACACACACACACACACACACACACACACACACACACACACACACACACACACACACACACACACACACACCACTTTACCAACCAATCCTTCTCCCTCCTCCCAACCAACCACTCGACAGCCTGCAGCAGAGAGCGTGACAGCCTGCAGCAGAGAGCGTGACAGCCTGCAGCAGAGGCCGTGACAGCCTACAGCAGAGGGCGTGACAGCCGCGCAGCTCCACAGAGCGCCACGGGGCATCTGTCTGGCCGCAGTTGGGGCACGCAGAGGTGAAGCCAACCAGGACAATTTCCATAATATTACTCTGCGTCAGATATATTCATCCATCCCAGAGATTGTTGCACGTGTTCACCAGCCGAGAGAGAGAGAGAGAGAGAGAGAGAGAGAGAGAGAGAGAGAGAGAGAGAGAGAGAGAGAGAGAGAGAGAGAGAGAGAGAGAGAGTAGATATAGATCAACTGTCCCCAGCAAGAAGTGTGTGTGAGTGGGCATCCGATTCTCAGTGAGAACGAGCGTACATATTGTATACATTTACCTGTATATGTGTTACTGGGTCATGTGTAATTCTAACCCAGATAACTGTTAGATATATGCAATTATTTATAGGCTTGCTAGGGGGGGGGGGGGGGTACCCGGCGTTACCCGGGACTGTCTGTCTGTCTCTCTCT
>NW_025555662.1:0-15963 GCF_020424385.1 Procambarus clarkii
AAGTACTTTCGTATATTAATACATCTTCAGAAGGAGTCTGAAGGACTCCTTCTGAAGATGTATTAATATACGAAAGTACTTAAGGAAATTCCTGTTTCATTTTTCTTCCGTGGTCTGACATTGTCACATTTTTAATCACGTGTTTATTTTCGTGATATACACACATATATATATATATATATATATATATATATATATTATATATATATATATATATATATATATATATATATATATATATATATATATATATATATATATATATATATATATATATATATATATATATATATATATTTTATATATATATATATATATATATATTATATATATATATATATATATATATTATTAAATATGACCGAAAAAGTAAGATTAATAATTCTAACACGAATTTTCTCAATCTTTCGTACATTACGCTTCACTGTTGGAGGTAAATCAAAAGTCAATTCTCCAAAATTCATTTTTATTTCTAGTCTGACGCGACACGGGCGCGTTTCGATAGATATTGTTAATAGAAACGTTATCCCTACAGACAAAAATCAGAGGATACAACTGACGATTTACTATAAAACCAGAAAACGGCCAGCCTACTCATGAGAAACTCTCCAGACACAAAACAGAACGCTTTAAAAGAGACTAACGTCGTCTATGCCTTCAATGCCCACTTGGGGACTGTAAGCTCCAAAAACCCAGTATATAGGCAAGACAACCACATCTCTTTCTAGGCGTTTAACGATGCATAAGCAACAGGGCTCCATTAAGGAACATATAATCTCTTCCCACAACCAAACCATCGCCAGAGAAATCCTAGTAAACAACACAGAAATCATCGATAGATACAGCGATAGCAGGCGGCTTGACGTTTGCGAGGCACTACACATCAAGAAGTCACACCAGCAATCAACAGCCAATTATTGCACAACTATATTCTACCCACCTCAAGACTCCGCTCCAATATAGAAGCATCAAGAAATATGGACCAATAGGCTTTCTACAAACACTTCTATTCAATACCCATTGTTTGTGTTCTGTCTTGTGTTGATACTTTTAATACCCTATTAATATCCCCTCTTGTTCTGTCTTGTGTTAATGCCACATCACCCCTCCCACCTCACTCAAATGTAGATATAAAATCGGAGATACGTAAGTTCTAATCAGTTGTGTATTTGTGAACTAAAGTCTTTGAAAATGTAATAAGTTTTACGAAATGCGCCCGTGTCGCGTCAGACTAGAAATAAAAATGAATTTTGGAGAATTGATTTTTGATTTACCTCCAACAGTGAAGCGTAATGTACGAAAGATTGAGAAAATTCGTGTTAGAATTATTAATCTTACTTTTTCGGTCATATTTAATAATATATGTCTACAGGAAAGACTGCTACCAAAATATACTAATATATATATATATATATATATATATATATATATATATATATATATATATATATATATATATATATATATATATATATATATATATATATATATATATATATATATATGCAACAATGATCACAAAAACACTGATCCAAGTATGCAGAATAACCACATATGAAAAATAGAAAATGCTTAACGCGTTTTCGGCTAATTCGCCTTCATCAGAGCAAAGTAGAATACTTTGTTATTGAATAGAATAGAGCAAAGTCATTCTACTTTGCTCTGATGAAGGCGAATTAGCCGAAAACGCGTTAAGCATTTTCTATTTTTCATATGTGGTTATTCTGCATATATATATATATATATATATATATATATATATATATATATATATATATATACACGAGTCAATGACCACGAGTTTATTGGAGAAAATCATATTATTTGTGGTTGCAGTGTTGTTGAAGATGGTAGTATTGGTGACGATGGTGACATTGATAATTATGATGATTATAATGTTAATGATGATACTCATCATCGTGATTTTGAGTTTGATGATGATGGTGGTATATGGTGATGGTGAGGGCGACGACAGTGCTGTCCATCACGAGGGTTTTGTAGATAAAGATAATAATATTGATACCGATAATATTGATGGTGATGCTGGACATGTGATCAACACTTCAGTTGATAACTGATGAACACACTGTAGAGCAATCAGTTGTTCAACGCTTTTCCGTTGGTAACTAATGAACATTCTTCAATTATTATTCAACGTTCTCATATTAGTAACCGATAAATACTCTTGAATAATTAAATATTCAACACTGTCCTGCTGATAACTGATGAACACTCTGAAGCCACTAACTGTCCAACGGTCTTGAACCAATAACTAACTAATGACAGTAGTTGGCATTAGTAGTAGGGATGACCCCGTATGCGCCTCATTGGATTTTGGGCAAATGAGGCGCACACGGGGTCAGGGGTTCCAGGTAAATTAGGAGAGAGGACGCTGCGGGGTCAGGGGTTTCAGGTAAATTTGGCCAGTCACAGATTTGGAATTAAGGAATTCTTATGAGGAAAATAATTTATGAGATTATAGAAGTGTGTTAAGAGTTCTTTTGAGGAAAGTAAGTAGGAAAATCTTATAGAAACAATTTAGAAATATCGTGTTTAAGTCACACAGTTTCCAAGTAAACTCTACGGACATATTATAGCAGTTTTCAAAAATCGCACATTTTTCAGACCATTTTCTGAGAATATATTCACAGAAGTTTTGTTAAGAGTTCTTATGAGGAAAATAATTTCATAGAAGTTTGTTAACAGTTCTTATGGGGAAAATTCAAATTTTTCAGAGCTCAGTTTTAAGAAAATATTTCAGAGTTTCAAATAATCATAGAAGTTTATTTATATATTTATGACCGAATTTTGTAAAAAGACCATTTTCAGAGAATATTGTCTTAGACGTTTTGTTAAGGAAAACAGACATCATAGTCGTGACTTTAAGTTTTATAACCATTTACGGCTGTTTCACCCGTAAAGACCCAAAAATAGTCACAGACAGTTTAAAGCACAAATTTCATCAGAGTCCAGTTTATCCCTTAAATAATCAGAGTCAAGTTTTACCCTGAAAATTAACAGAGTCCTGTCGTTAACCTAAATTCCTTAGAGTCCACTTTGTGGCCAAAAATATTCAATGTCCTTAATCTACGAAAATTAGTCACAGTCCACTTTGTGAGCAAAATTCGTCAGAGTCCATTTTCAAACCAATTATCATCAGAATCCATTTTGTACCAAAAATTCGTCAGAGTCCATTTTGAAACCAAAATATTTCAGAGTTTTACTTAAACCTGCGTTCTTAAAAAGTTTTTATGGAGGAAATTAATATGTCAGAGTCCAATAAAGACCAAAAAATTAACTGAGTTCAGTTTGAGCTCAGAAATATTCAGAGATCAATTTTCATGAGAGACCGTTTCCAGATCAAAATTTGTTAGAGTCAGTAAGCAAGCTCCAGCTCATGTCCCCGCCTTAGTGTTTCCCTGTATCATCTTTACTAGCAGTCCAATCCCCCTGAAATTTTAAACAGTCATATTTCAGACGTAGTAAATAAGATCAAGTCAGTTACTGAGCTCCAGCTCTCGTCCCCCACCCTACTTCCCCCTCAAGTCTTTGTTAATATCCTATCATTCCCCTGAAATTTTTACCCTCTGTATTTCAGACACAGTAATTAAGATCAAAACAGTTAACGAGCTCCAGCTCTCGTCCCCCACCTTAGTTCTCTCTCATATCTTTGTAAATAACCCATCAGTTTTCCTTAAATTTTAACCCTCTGTATTTCAGACACAGTAAATAAGATCGGGTCAGTTATCGAACTCTAGCTCTTGTCGTCTGTCCAAGTTCACTCCTGTAAATTCATTACTATCAGTCCAAATCCCCAGAGATTTAAACACCCATCTACATTTTCAGACCCCCCTGCAAATAAATCAAACTGAAATTACCGAGTTCCAACTCATTTTCTTCACTTAGTTCAATGTTCATCAAAATTATTTCAGATCAAGCCACTCTCAGTCTATCAAAGTAAACATCATCACCTTTAATACCCTTTCTGTACTCAGCTATGTAATATTTACACAGTCATATAATACCTTACCTTCAATTCCTTTTGTTTACCCAAGTAAGCAATAATCACACGGTCAAAATCTCACTGTACACTTTCCCTCCCTTACCTTCTCATCCCCAACTTATCCAAACCTTCAATAATCCTACTGTATTTGCATATTTTCTCTATATTCACTGTGCTCTTCACATTCTTTTCCATGTTTTCTGTGTTCACTCCATGTTCTACAAATGTTCACAGCATGCTCATTTTATATTTTTTTCAGAAGTATCTCCATTTTTTCTATCATCTTTCTCTTAGTCCCATGATATTCTCTACAAATTCTAGTCATATTTTCTATGTTTTCATGTTCATCGCATGTTCTCTTTACAACTTTTAAACTCAATAGTCATGCTGTCTTCCATATTTTTGTATTCTTTGTCAATATTCATGTTCCTCTACAAGTTCATGTTCCTCACAAGATCACTTCGTTTATCACCTTCACTTACATGTTTTCTACATTCTTTGTCATATTCTCTATGTTCTTCACAAGTTCATTGTTCATTCTTTGTATTCCCCTATGTTCCTTATCATGTCTTCATGTTCTCTGTAAGTTCATATTCCCAGCATGTTGACTGTGTTCATCAACTTTTCTTACATGTTTTCTGTGTAAGTTCATATTCCCCTTATGTTCACCGTGTTCATTCCCTTACATGTTATTTAACGTTCCTTAACTAAAAAAATCTTTCGTCAATCAGCTAAAAACATAGTCACTTTCATAATTTCTTAACTAAACTCATTCCCCAGTCAACAGCAACTAACCATGTTCATCATGTTTCATTGTCATTTCCTAACTAAAATTATCAATCAATCAACAGAAAAAGTCATGTTCATCATGTTTTTGTTTTTTAACTAAAGAATTCGCCAAACAAGTAAAAACATAGTCGTACTTTCATCATGTTTCCCTGTCATTTCTTAACTGAAATATCACTTCTCTCAACTGAAAATAGTCAAGTGTAGCCTCTTTCCATCACTGTTCTTAACTAAAGTAACCTTTCACTTCGCTAAAAAATAGTCAAATGTAACTTTTTCAGCACTTTCGTAACTAAAGTTATATGTCGTTAAGTAAGAAATATAGTCAAAGACACTCTTCGAGACATCAAGGACTTACTCAAAGACATCAAAGTTGCACTCAAAGACATCCTTTGAGACATCAAAGACATCCTTTAAGACTTCAAAGACACTCTCCGAGACATCAAGGGCACTCTTCGAGATATCAAAGACACTCTCAAACACTCCAAAATATTACTCACGTCCTCAAAAGTTATTCTCAGAGTCATCAAAAAGTTAATCTCAGTCATCAAATGTTATTCTCTAAGTAACCTTTCGTTCATCAGAGAAGCTTTCTAAGACTTTTTCGATCATCACAGTAATTCTCAGAGACATCTAAAATTATTATCTAAGACATAAAAGTTATTCTCAGAGCTATCAAAAGTTATTCTCGAAGTCATCAAAAAGGTATTTTCACGTAATCGAAAGTTAATCTCGGTCATCAAAAGTAATTTCTAAGTCACTTTTATTCATCAAAGTCATTCTCTAAGTCATAAAAGTTATTCCCAGAGACATTAAAATTAATCTATGTCATCAAAAAGTTATTTTCATGTACTCAAAATTTAATCTCGGTCATCAAAGTTGTTCTGTAAGATATCTTGGAGACATCAAAGTTACTCTTCAATACATCAAGACACAATCAAAATACTACTCATGTCCACAAAAGTTAATATCAGAGCTATCAAAAGTTATTCTCAGACATCGCCATCCATATAAGTTATTCTCAGACTTCGCCATCCATATAAGTTATTCTCAGAGTTATCTAAGTTATTCTCAGAGACATCAAAGTCATCAGACTCATCAAAAGTTATTCTCAGACATCATAGGTAATTTCTAAGTCACTTTCATTCATCAAAGTCATTCTCTAAGTCATAAAAGTTATTCCCAGAGACATTAAAATTAATCTCTGTCATCAAAATGTTAATCTCAGACATCAAAGTCAATCTCAGACTCATCAAAAGGTACTCTCATATCCTCAAAGTTGTTCTCAGAGATATATAAAGTTATTCTCAGTCATCAAAGCTATTTTCAGTGTCATCAAAGGTAATCTCTAACTCACCTTCGTTCATCAAAGAAACTCTTTTTCTTCCATCAAGTTATTCTTTAAGACATCAATGTTGTTCCCTGAGACATCTTCAGACATAAAACATCTCTCCAAATACAACTAGTTCAGCTTTTCAGATCAATTTACTTACATTTCTGTTAACTTTACCTTAAAACTATTCTCTGAACAACACTGCATAAACCTGTCCTCCACACTTAATGTTACTTACCTAACATAACGTTCCTAAACGTATCCTAGCATACATAACCAACCTAACTTAACCTAACCTAACTTACATAACCTACATATCCTAACTTAACTAACCTAACCTAACCTAACTTTCATAACCTAACCTAACCTATCCTAACTTACTTTACCTTACCTTACCTACCTATCTATCCTAACTTAACGTAAATTACCTATCCTAACCTAACTTACCTAACCTATCCTAACTTACCTTACCATACCTTTCCTACCTACCTACCTATCCTAACTTAACGTAAATTACCTAACTTAACCTAACCTAACTTACCTATCCTAACCTAACCTAACTTACCTAACCTAACTTAACCTAACCTAACTTAACCTAACCAATCTTACCTAACCTAAATTGCATAACCTAACCTATTCTAACCTAACTTACCTAACCTAACTTAACCTAACATAACTTACCTATCCTAACTTACCTAACCTAACCTAACTTACCTTACCTATCCTAACTTACCTTACCTAACCTAACTTACCTATCCTAACTTGCATAACCTAACCTAAACTAACCTAACTTACCTAACCTAACCTAACCTATCTTACCTAACCTAACTTGCATAACCTAACCTAACTTATCCTAACCTAACTTACCTAACCTAACCTAATTTACCTTACCTAACCTAACCTTACTTACCTAACATAACCTAACTTACCCAAACTTACATAACTTTACTTACCTATCCTAGCCTAACCTAACTTAACTTGCATAACCTAACTTAATGTGACCTAACTTAATTGTAAATTACCTAACTTAGCCTTACGTACCCAAACTTACATAACCTAACTTACATAAATATTCCTGCTTGTCTTTTGTGTTTCATCAATCAATGTCTGATTCATTTGTTCGTTTCAATACTTAACTTCTCAAATGGTTACTTATGCATTTCAAGTGCTATTTGTAAAAGATTGGGTATTTAACCATTTCAAAGGATTTTGTTATATATGGGCATTTACTCGTTTCAAGGGTTAATTTCTCAAATGGTCATTTTGCATTTCAAGGGTTATTTGTTAAAGTTCATCAAGTTGCTCATAAGTTGTATTTATTATGTTTGTTATAATTGTTCTTCTTCTTTCCCCCCTTAACCTATCCTCTTTAATCTTAGTGCATTCATTATGTTGGTTATCATTTGTTCTTATTTCCCACCCTTTAACCTAACCACTTGTGATCTTAGTGTATTTATTAGGTTTATCATATGTTCTTATTCCCTGCCCTTTATCCTAACCTTTCAGATATAGCTTATTAGTTTATTATGTTTTGTTAAATCCTAACAAAATATTATTACCTAGAGATAGATAGATAATATAAATATTATCCTTATCCTAATCTTTCAGATGTAGTTTTGTTTCTCCTTTTTGTATATTTTTACCTAAACCCACCATTAGGTGGGTTTAGGTAAAAATATAGGTTAGGTTAGGATAAGTTAGGTTAGGTTAGGTTATGCAAGTTAGGTTAGGTAAGATAGGTTAGGTTAAGTTAGGTTAGGTAAGTTAGGTTAGGTTAGGTTTGGTTATGCAAATTAGGTTAGGTTGTGCAAGTTAGGTTAGGTTATGCAAGTTAGGATAGGTAAGTTAGGTTAGGTAAGGTAAGTTAGGATAGGTAAGATAAGTTAGGTTAGGTTACGTAAGTTAGGATAGTTTAGGTAAGTTAGGTTAGGTTAAGTTAGGTTAGGTAAGTTAGGTTAGGTAAGATAGGTTAGGATAAGTTAGGTTAGGTTAGGTTATACAAGTTAGGTTAGGTAAGATAGGTTAGGTTATGTTGGGTTAGGTAAGTTAGGTTAGGTTAGGATAGGTAAGTTAGGTTAGGTTAAGTTAGGTAATTTACGTTAAGTTAGGATAGGTAGGTAGGTAAGGTAAGTTAGGATAGGTTAGGTTAGGTAAGTTAGGTTAGGTTAGGATAGGTAATTTACGTTAAGTTAGGATAGGTAGGTAGGTAAGGTAAGGTAAGGTAAGTTAGCAGAGGTTAGGTTAGGTTATGAAAGTTAGGTTAGGTTAGGTTAGTTAAGTTAGGATATGTAGGTTATTTAAGTTAGGTTAGGTTAAGTTAGGTTGGTTATGTATGCTAGGATACGTTTAGGAACGTTATGTTATGTAAGTAACATTAAGTGGGGAGGACAGGTTTATGCAGTGTTGTTCAGAGAATAGTTTTAAGGTAAAGTTAACAGAAATGTAAGTAAATTTGATCTGAAAAGCAGAACTAGTTGTATTTGGAGAGATGTTTTATGTCTGAAGATGTCTCAGGGAACAACATTGATGTCTTAAAGAATAACTTGATGGAAGAAGGAGAGTTTCTTTGATGAACGAAGGTGACTTAGAGAACAACATTGATGAACGAAGGTGAGTTAGAGATTACCTTTGACGACTCTAAGATTAACTTTGATGAACGAAAGTGAGTTAAAGATTACCTTTGATGACACTGAAAATAGCTTTGATGACTCAGAGAATAACTTTAGATATCTCTGAGAACAACTTTGATGATATGAGAGTACCTTTTGATAAGTCTGAGAATGACTTAGATGTCTGAGATTAACTTTTTGATGACAGAGATTAATTTTAATGTCTCTGGGAATAGCTTTTATGACATAGAGAATGACTTTGATGAATGAAAGTGACTTAGAAAATATCTTTGATGTCTGAGAATAACTTTAATGACATAGAGAATGACTTTGATGAATGAAAGTGACTTAGAAAATATCTTTGATGTCTGAGAATAACTTTTGATGAGTCTGATGACTTTGAGAATGACTTTGATGTCTCTGAGAATAACTTAGATAACTCTGAGAATAACTTATATGGATGGCGATGTCTGAGAATAACTTTTGATAGCTCTGATATTAACTTTTGTGGACATGAGTAGTATTTTGATTGTGTCTTGATGTATTGAAGAGTAACTTTGATGTCTCCAAGATATCTTACAGAACAACTTTGATGACCGAGATTAACTTTTGAGTACGTGAAAATACCTTTTTGATGACTGAGATTAATTTTAATGTCTCTGGGAATAACTTTTATGACTTAGAGAATGACTTTGATGAATGAAAGTGACTTAGAAATTACTTTTGATGACCGAGATTACCTTTTGATTACGTGAAAATACCTTTTTGATGACTTCGAGAATAACTTTTGATAGCTCTGAGAATAACTTTTATGTCTTAGATAATAATTTTAGATGTCTCTGAGAATTACTGTGATACTGTGATGATCGAAGATGTCTTAGAAAGCTTCTCTGATGAACGAAAGGTTACTTAGAGAATAACATTTGATGACTGAGATTAACTTTTTGATGACTCTGAGAATAACTTTTGAGGACGCGAGTAAGTTTTTGGAGTGTTTGAGAGTGTCTTTGATATCACGAAGAGTGCCCTTGATGTCTCGGAGAGTGTCTTTGAAGTCTTAAAGGATATCTTTGATTTCTCAAAGGATGTCTCTGAGTGCAACTTTGATGTCTTTGAGTAAGTCCTTGATGTCTCGAAGAGTGTCTTTGACTATTTTTCTTACTTAACGACACATAATTTTAGTTAGGAACAATGATGAATATGGCTATTTTTTTAGCGAAGTGAAAGGTTACTTTAGTTAAGAACAGTGTTGAAAAGAGGCTATTCTTGACTATTTTCAGTTGAGAGAAATGATATTTCAGTTAAGAAATGACAAGGAAACATGATGAAGGTGACTATTTTTAGTTGACTGGCGAATACTTTAGTTAAAAACAAAACATGATGAACATGACTTTTTCTGTTGATTTCCGGATAATTTTAGATAAGAAATGACAATGAAACATGATGAACACGGTTATTTTCTGTTGACTAGGGAATAAGTTTAGTTAAGAAATGATGAAAGTGATTATTTTTAGTTGATTGACGACGGATAAAGTTAGTTATGAACAGTGTTTGAAAGTTTTCTTTGACAATTTTTAGCTAAGAGAAAGGTAATTTTAGTTAAGAACGGTGTTGAACGAGGCTAATTCTGACTATTTTTAGTTGATTGGCGAATGATTTTAGTTAAGGACCAAAAACATGATGAACATAATTTTTTCTGTTGATTGGCGAAATATTTTTTTAGTTATGGAACGTTAAATAACATGTACGGGAATGAACCCAGTGAACATATGGAGAACATGGTAAAGAACATGTAAGAAAAGTTGATGAATACAGTGAACATGCTGGGAATATGAACTTACAGAGAACATGAAAACATGATAAGGAGAATAGGAAATACAAAGGATGAACAATGAACTTGTGAAGAACATAGAGAATATGACTGACAAGAATGTAGAAAACTTGTAAGTGAAGGTGATAAACGAAGTGATCTTGTGAGGAACATGAACTTGTAGAGGAACATGAATATTGCCAAAGAATACAAAAATATAGAAGACAGAATGCATATTGAGTATGAAAAGTTATAAAGAGAACATGCGATGAACATGACAAAGAACATAGTGAACATACGGGGAAAATGGTAGAAAACAGAGAAAAATTGAGAAAACAGGTGAAAAATTATGAACTGAGCATGCTGCGAACATTTGTAGAACATGGAGTGAACACAGAAAACATTGAAAGAATGCAAAGAATACGTTGATTATGGAGAAAATATATAAATACAGTAAGATTATTGAAGGTTTTGATAAGTTGGGGATGAGAAAGTAAGGGAGGCAAAAGGTACGGTGTGATTTTTTGACCGTGATTACAAAAAGGGTATTAAAGCTATGATGTTTACTTTGATAGACTGGAGAGTGGCTTGATCTGAAATAATTTGATGAACATTGAACTACGTGAAGAAAATGAGTTGAAACTCGGCAATTTCAGATTGATTTATTTGCAGGGGGTCTGAAAATGTAGTTGGGTGTTTAAATCTCTGGGGGATTTGGACTGATAGTAATGAATTTACAGGAGTGAACTTGGACAGAGGACAAGAGCTAGAGTTCGGTAACACTATTTTTCTTTATTTACTTAGGTAGATGTATGCCGGGTTTAAATTTCAGGAAAATTGATGGGTTAATAACGAAGATACGAGAGGGAAGTAAGGTGAGGGACGAGAGCTAGAGTTTGGTAAATGTGTTATCTTTACTTACTCAGTTAGAAGTAGGGTGGGTTTAAATTTCATGAAAATAATGGGTTAATAACGAAGATGTGTGAGGGAACTAAGGTGGAGGACAAGAGCCGGAGCTCAGTAACTGACTTGATCTTATTTACTGTGTCTGAAATACACGGGGGGTTGAAATTTCAGGGAAATTAATTAGGTAATAGCGAAGATATGAGAGCTAAGGCGGAGGACAAGAGCTAGAGTTTTGCTAAATGTGTTATCTTTACTTACTCAGTTAGAAGTATGGCGGGTATATATTATAGAAGTATATATTGAACTACGTTTGAAATATGAATATCTAAAATTTTAGAGGGATTGGGCTATTAGTAAAGAAGATACAGGGATAAACTAAGATGGGGATGGGAGCTAGAACTTGCTTACTAACACGATTTATTTGTGTAAAACTGACTAGTTTAATGAAAAGGAATAAACATACGATGTCAGAAAATAGCTGAACGGAATGAAAGGAGAGAGGGGTATGGTAACAGGTAGAGAGAGAGAGAGAGAGAGAGGGGGGGGAGGATGGTCCAGATATTACGGAGACACAATGATAAGATAAGATAAGATTATGGAGGTGACTTGACCCAGGGCGTCTGGTTGGCGGTGTAAAGTAAACACAGGTGACGCGGGAGGTAGGGAGGGAAGGGGGAGGGAGGGGGTGTGAGGTAGGAACAGGAGATGCAGAGGGGTTGGGAGGGAAGGGGGAGGGGGATGGCAGGGTAATGCTTCAGTTATATAGACATATACTAGTTTCTATGTAAGAATCCTACTTAAATGTATAAGGCCTAAATATCTGTTTATTATCGGTAAGAACTCTGAAAAAATTTGAATTTCTCCCATAAGAACTTTAACAAACTCGTATGAACTTATTTTCATCATAAGAACTTTTAACAAACTTCTAAAATCTCAGAAATTACTTCCTTATAAGAATTCCTTAATTCCAAATCTGTGACTGCCCAAATTCACCTGAAAACCCTGACGACGTGTGCGCCTCGTTCGCCAAAAAATCGGTGAATTCGGTGTGCCGGATCGTCCTCTGCCCTAATTTACCTGAAACCCCTGACGCCGTAGCGTCCTCTTTCCAAAGTTCGGTGAATCAGGTGTACCGTATGCGCCTCATTCAAAAGTTCGATGAAAACCCCGACACCGTATGCGCCTCATTCAAAAGTTCGGTGAAAACCCCAACACCGAATGCGCCTCATTCAAAGTTCGGTGAAAACCCTAACACGGTGCGCGCCTCATTCAAAAGTTCAGTGAAAACCCCGACACCGTATGCGCCTCATTCAAAAATTTCGGTGAAAACCCCGACACCGTATGCGCCTCATTTGCCCAAAATCCAATGAGGCGCACACGGTGTCATCCCTACTACTGGCGTTCCACTGCCAACTACTGTCAGCTAATTAAGTGGAACAGCTGTGTCCTCTTCATTCTACGGAGGAGAAACTTCACTAATTAATCTCTTGAGAGATTAAAAACAAAATATCTTAGAAATCCTTTTTTCAATGGAGACAAACAGTCAACTGGAAATTAATATGAAAGATGCGGCAACTACTTTCGTCATAACTGAAAAACTGGAATGATTAGTATTCATCTTTTTTGTTTCCTTGAAGTTAATTTATAGAAAAACACAATATTTTATTATTAAGTCTTTCAATCTCTCTTTCTACCTCTTTTTTTTACCCAGGTTGGTAGAATGGTAGATATCAACTGTAGGCTGAGGACTTATGCGCGCGAGGTGGGTAGAGTGGTTGATATCTACAGTAGACTGAGTTATGGATGAGAGGTTGGTAGATTGGTTTATATCTACTGCAGGTTGAGGAGTTATGGATGAAAGGTTGGTAAAGTGGTAGATATCGACTGTAGGCTGAGGAGTTAGGAATGAAAGGTTGGTAGAGTTGTAGATATCTACTGTAGGCTGAGGAGTTAGGAACGAGCAGGTGTAGACTGGGTAACGATCAATAATCCATTTGGTGGCGTTATGAGGTTGAGCGTGTGTGTGTGTGTGTGTACTCACCTAATTGTACTCGCCTAATTGTGCTTGCGGGGGTTGAGCTTTGGCTCTTTGGTCCCGCCTCTCAACTGTCAATCAACTGGTGTACAGATTCCTGAGCCGACTGGGCTCTATCATATCTACATTTGAAACTGTGTATGGAGTCAGCCTCCACCACATCACTGCCTAGTGCATTCCATTTATTAACTACTCTGACACTGAAAAAATTCTTTCTAACGTCTGTGTGGCTCATCTGGGTACTAAGTTTCCACCTGTGTCCCCTTGTTCGTGTCCAACCCGTGCTGAAGTTATCTTTGTCCCCCCTGTCAATTCCCCTGAGAATTTTGTAGGTGGTTATCTTGTCTCCCCTTACTCTTCTGTTTTCCAAGGACGTGAGGTTCAGCTCCTTTAGCCTTTCCTCGTAGCTCATACCTCTCAGTTCCGGGACGAGCCTGGTGGCATACCGCTGAATCTTCTCTAACTTTGTCTTGTGTTTAACTAGGTATGGACTCCAGGCTGGAGCTGCATATTCCAGGATTGGTCTAACGGAAGTGGTATACAGGGGTCCTGAACGATTCCTTATACATGTTTCTAAAGGCAGTTCTTATGTTAACCAGTCTAGCATATGCCGCTGATGATATCAGCGGCATGTGTGCCGATATGTGTGTGTGTTTGTGTACTCATCTATTTGTGCTTGCGGGGGTTGAGCTTTGGCTCTTTCGTCCCGCCTCTCAACAGTCAATAAACTGGTGTACAAATTCCTGAGCCAACTGGGCTCTGTCACATCTACATTTCAAACTGTGTATGGAGTCAGCCTCTACCACATCACTGCCTAATGCATTCCATCCGTTAACAACTCTGACACTGAAAAAGTTCTTTCTAACGTCCCTGGGGCTCATGTGGGTACTCAGTTTCCACCTGTGTCCCCTTGTTCGCATACCACCAGTGTTGAATAGTTTATCCTTGTCTACCCGGTCGATTCCCCTGAGGATTTTGCAGGTTGTGATCATGTTTCCCCTTACTCAAGATACGAGATACTCTTCTGTCTTCCAGTGTCGTAAGGTACCTTTCCCGAAGCCTTTCCTCATAACTCATACCTCTCAGTTCTTGGACTAGTCGAGTGGCATACCTCTGAACTTTTTCTAGCTTCGTCTTGTGCTTGTCAAGGTACGGGCTCCATGCTGGGGCTGCATACTCCAGGATTGGTCTTACATATGTGGTATACAAAATTCTGAATGATTCCTTACACAGGTTACTGAAGGTTGTTCTGATGTTAGCCAGCCTCGCATATGTCGCAGATGTTATTCTTTTTATGTGGGCTTCAGGAGACAGGTTTGGTGTGATATCAACTCCTAGATCTTTCTCTCTGTCCGTTTCATTAAGTACTTCATCTCCTATTCTGTATCCGGTGTCCGGCCTCCTGTTTCCACCGCCTAGTTTCATTACTTTGCATTTACTCGGGGTTTAACTTCAACAGCCATATGTTGGACCATTCACTTAGTCTGTCTAGGTCATCTTGTAGCCTCCTACTATCATCCTCTGTTTCAATCCTCCTCATAATTTTTCCATCATCAGCAAACACTGAGAGAAACGAGTCTATACCCTCTGGGAGATTATTTACTTACATCAGAAACAGTATAGGTCCAAGGACTTACCCCTGCGGGACTCCACTTGTAATGTCTCGCCAATCTGAGACTTCACCCCTCACATTGACTCGTGGTCTCCTGTTGCTTAGGTACTCCTTTATCCAATGGAGTACCTTTCTTTTCACTCCAGCCTGCATCTCCGGCTTGTGCACTGGCCTCGTGTGTGATACTGTATTAAAGGTTTTCTGGCAATCCAGAAATATACAGTCTGCCCAGCCTTCTCTTTCTTGCCTTATTTTTGTTGCCTGGTCGTAGAATTCAAGTAACCCTGTGAGGCAGGACATGCCATTTCTGAACCCATGTTGATGCTGTGTTACAAAGTTCTTTCGCTCCAGGTGTTCCACAAGCTTTCTTCGCACAATCTTCTCCATCAGCTTGCATGGTATGCAGGTTAGGGATGTGTGTGTGTGTGTGTGGTTGTGTGTGGTGTGTGAGTGTGTGTATCATGTGTGTTAGATGTGAGGTGTGTCAGGTGAGTCAGTTGTGCTAGGTGTGTCAGGTGTGTGAGGTGTGTCAGGTGTGAGGTGTGTCAGGTGTGAGGAGTGTCAGGTGTGAGGAGTGTCAAGTGTGAGGTGTGTCAGGTGTGTGAGGTGCTTCAGGTGTGAGGTGCTTCAGCTGTGATGTGTGTCAGGTGTGAGGTGTGTCAGGTGTGTCAGGTGCTTCAGGTGTGAGGTGCTTCAGGTGTGAGGTGCTTCAGGTGTGAGGTGCTTCAGGTGTGAGGTGCTTCAGGTGTGAGGTGCTTCAGGTGTGTGGTGCTTCAGGTGTGAGGTGTGTCAGGTGTGAGGTGTGTCAGGTGTGAGGTGTGTCAGGTGTGAGGTGTGTCAGGTGTGAGGTGTGTCAGGTGTGAGGTGTG
>NW_025555663.1:0-52500 GCF_020424385.1 Procambarus clarkii
AAAACAACTTTCTACTGTGCACTGCCACACAAGGGCAGGGATGTGCACTGCCACACAAGGGCAGGGATGGGCACTGCCACACAGGGCAGGGATGTGCACTGCCACACAAGGCAGGGATGTGCACTGCCACACAAGGGCAGGGATGTGCACTGCCACACAAGGGCAGGGATGTGCACTGCCACACAAGGGCAGGGATGGGTTCATAAGTGATGCAGCTTAGAAGTAATATAAATAAAAATTGTTTTTCATTCTTTAAAATGGACAAGCAAATTTTGGGTAAATTGTTAGGATGTCGTCCAGAACACCTGAGTCAATAAAATAGTTACACAGTTGGTGGTACAAGAGGCCAGGAGGTCTAAAGTCCTTCACGGTTTCACATTCATCAATATAGTGTTCTAGTGAATGCATTAAAGGTTTATCACAGAGTTTACAATCTGAGTATTCTGGTAGTGGCTCAGCCTCACTAACCTGCCATGTGTCTATAGCCAAGGCGAATTCGCGCAATGACTACATCACATTGCCTGGTCCGGTTACTGTGCTGACCATTCATACAAATACCAATTATTACAAAACTTGTCATAGCTTTTAATACTGCAGCTTTCAGGTCTCTGGCCATTTCTTAGTTCTTCTAAATCTGAATTAATTTCTTTAATTTGTATGTTTCTAATAACTGCATTAGATAGTTCAAAGTCATAATCAATGTTTTCTTTCCTGCAAGCCTCATTGGCCAATTGATCTACAAAGTTATGTTTTCCAACTCCAACATGGGATGGGATCCACACAAATTTTATACAAGAGTTATTATCATTAACAAAAATTACATTCCATTTAATATTACAAGCTACTTCAGACATACATTGTGATGGGTTATTTAAGGGACTACAGAGCACTTTTAGAGTCGCAGAAAATAAAACTCTTACCACCATTGAGCTTAACCTTAAGGTATTCAGTGGCTAGATAAATGCCCAATAGCTCGGTCTGTGTCATGCTTGCCCAGTTGTTCAATCTCTGTGTACTAGTCATGATCATTTCATTCCTTTATACACTGCACATGCACAACCTGTTCTACCAGTGCCTATCAGCACAGAGCCATCAGCAAAGACATAGGATTCAGTCGGTTTGAGAATTGAAGACGACTGTCAATAGCTTCTAATGTTATACATCTCAAAATGTCAGTGTTATACATTTGTTTTACACTGATGGGGGTATAATGCAGAGAGACTCCTACATCTTTCCAAGGGGGAATATAGTGAACAGTTTTATCAGGGTTAAGAGACGCATTCAGTTTCAGAAGATTATAGGCACAACAACTGAGCCACACACTGTAGGGAGCTTTTTGCGGCGGATTGCGGGAACAGTCAGAATTGTTTAGAATGGATCTCAATTTAATTTGGATAGAGCTGGGGGGACCATTATTTTTCAAAATTTTGGCGCAAAACATAGTACTAAATAGAACTATTCTTTCGTAAATGGAAGGTAAGTTTAGTTCCTTTCTCATGTTAACAATTCTGACAGTTCTAGGACAACCCAGGATGATGCGCATGGCATCATTCTGTACTACATCTAGGCCTTGTAATTCAGAGTAATGTTTTCCTTATGGCGAGGAAGCCAAGCGTGTGAACAAGGCGGGGGGGGGGGTGTAAGAGGGTAGGTGTGTCAACAATAAGAGTGGTGGCTGGGTCTCCTATGATCCCCGGGTCGGTAATTTGAGGGTGTGAGTGGACCAAATAGGTTGTCTGTGACGTGATCCCATCTGAGCCGCTTACCTCGGCTTACCTTCCCTCCCCGCTCTCCCTCTCTCTCTCTCTTTCGTCCTGCCGCCATTTCTCTTCTAACCTGTTCCTCTGGCTCCACCTGGTTATTTTTTCCATGTTTATGCTGCGTCTTCTTTTTCTCACATGGGGTCAGTTTTTGTATGAATTTGGATTAAAATGTGCGGGGGCTGGAAATGTATAATTACTGGGTACTCTCTCTCAGTATTTTTTTTTTTAAATTTTGCCCCGAGGGGCGAGTTTATTGGGCAGCGCCACTCATCTTGTGAGTGAACATACCGCCATAGCAGAATGTACAACACTCCCCAATAGGAAGAAAACCCGCTGGGTTGTTCATCCTGTCACTTGTACCCAGACACAGCTGGGACTTGCTTAACTGTCTCAAGTGAACAGCTCCTCAAACAAGAAGATTAACATTTATCAACCCTTAAAAGCTTACGTTATCTTGCGGGTGCAAAATGGGGAAATCTTTTAAGAACAGTATCAATATTGACAAATAGTGTTTTCCTAACTCAAACAATGTGGGGTTTATTATTCTACACATATTCCTAATGTCTCTCAGGTGTTCACATTCACGTAGATAGTGGTCAAGGCGGTGTCCATCACTCTCACCACAGATTCTGCAACTTCGCTGATCAACTGTGTTGTTTCCATTCCAAATCTCCATGGATATTTGTATCCAAGACGGATTCTCGCTATTACAGATTCTCTTACTCGTCGTCCTCCTCTTCGGCCATACTGATTGGGATTGCCAGCTGCAACCATGTGTACCATCGTACAGATTCACTGGTTTGTGCTTCTATCCTCCTTTCCTCAGTTACCTTGTCACGGTGATGTTGCCTGATAATACCTCTAATTTGTAGTTGAGTCTTGGGTATGAAGTATTCAATATGGTCTCCTTCGGCGCCTTCAGCAGCCAGCACATCTGCTCGTTCATTCCCACATATTCCAACATGGGAGGGGATCCACAGAAACTTGATGACTCTTCCCTGATTGGTAAGTACTCTCACAGCTCTCTTGATTTCAGCGACTATTGCAAGATTTTCTGCCTGATTTTTACTTAGGCTTTGCAGTGCTGCTTTGAATCGGTGCAAATCACTGCACCATTAGTGTTCCGTTCAAGAAACCTTAACGCCATAACAATGGCAGTTAGCTCTGCTTGCGTTGAAGAGGCATAGTTCTCAATACGTGCTTTTTCTTCATTTCTGCGTTGGAAGGTATTATCCTTGATTACCGTGTATGCTGCACCAGCCCTGCCATTGATAGGATTAGATGACCCGTCAGTGTAGATTTGATCTAGTTCTCAGTATTTACACGTGTGTGAGAGTGGTTGGGTGAGTGTGAGGGTGACTGCCTCGGTGGTGGTGGAGGGGGCGCGCCAACAGCCCGTGTAGGAGCTACACCTGATTACACTGGCCAGGTGGTGATTGTGTGGCAGCAGTAAATAAGGTTAACTGTCTCCCACACCTGTCCCCCCCCCCTGCCAGTTGTCCCAGACGGTGGCAACCCTCCTACACCTTAGGTCAGGGACCAGTCTCCACACTCGTCCCTGACCAGTCTGTGTCACACAATAAGTGTATGGAACACCACTGGGCAAAGACAATATATTCACATGATATATTGGTGAATCAGATGCCTTTGTGTGGCGCATGGTGATGGGGCTCTGATTGTTAGCCTTATGTGCCTTTGTCGTCATATTGGCATCCTTAGTCATATTGTTGAATATCCCGCACTCTTGACGGTGCTACACACCTCCCCGGCTTGCTGCTGCCTTTTGATAATTACTTACTTATTCACATTATATTTTGTTATGGACTGTCGAATAGGAGAATAGACACACACACACACACTACAAATTATGTGAAAAGCTTTACAAAATTCTGATAAATAAATAAATTTATGGTCGTTGTTGACAAAAGTCTGAGGTGAGGACCAAGTAAAGAACCTATGAGCAAGGAGCCTATGCTACACTTTGCAATTTCAGAATTGCTTTTATATACATGGATGGAGAAATACTAAATAAATTGTTCACAACTGTTATTAGACCAAAGCTGGAATATGCAGCGGTTGTGTGGTGCCCATATCTTAAGAAGCACACCAACAAACTGGAAAAGGTGCAAAGACATGCTACTAAGTGGCTCCCAGAACTGAAGGGCAAGAGCTACGAGGAGAGGTTAGAGGCATTAAATATGCCAAAACTAGAAAATTGAAGAAAGAGGCGATATGATCACTACGTACAAAATACTAACGGCAATCTACAAAATTGATAGGGAAGAATTCTTGACAACTGGAACTGAAGACCAAGAGGGCAAAGATTTAAACTAACTTAACAAAACTGTCGGAGAAATATAAGAAAATTCACTTTCCTAAAGAGAGTGGTGGACGGTTGGAAGAAATTAGTTGATGTTATAAACAATTCCATTGTATACCTACCATGGAAAATATACAAGTACAAAAAGATGATGATGGCCGCGCCCTTCCGGTTTGATGTTTCAGTGTAGAAGGTGTACCTTAGGCTCTAAACCTCAGCTCACACTAATATTGTGTTTCAACATGAAAATGACCTAATTGGTACTGTGTCAGAAGAATGGTTTAGGCGAGATATGATGAGTGACGCCGTGTGTGTCCCTCACCTGGTGGAGTGACGCCGTGTGTGTCCCTCACCTGGTGGAGTGACGCCGTGTGTGTCCCTCACCTGGTGGAGTGACGCCGTGTGTGTCCCTCACCTGGTGGAGTGACGCCGTGTGTGTCCCTCACCTGGTGGAGTGACGCCGTGTGTGTCCCTCACCTGGTGGAGTGACGCCGTGTGTGTCCCTCACCTGGTGGAGTGACGCCGTGTGTGTCCCTCACCTGGTGGAGTGACGCCTTCCTTGTAGCAGTGGGCCCTCACCCCCACCCTCACCCCGGCCCTCCCTCCCTCTTATTACTGGCCACGCTTTAACTTGTCTTCCCGCTCACCACCATCACGTGGTGGAGGGCTCTCTCTACTGGGCCCCGCCTCGCTCTTACTCCCCACACCCTCACCCCGACCACGCCCTCTCCTTCACCACGCCCTCACCACGCCCTCATCCCACCCTCACCTTCACCACGCCCTCTCCCTTACCACGCCCTCGCCACCGCCGTTGTGCAGAGTTGCATGGTGATGATGCCAAGTGTTGGGGCTAAAAAGTGTTAAGGTGGTGGAGGCGTTAATATGTGTGAGAGAAGGAGCAGTGGACGGGACGGGAGGCCACCACCGTGATGGCTGTGTGGGAGGGCACTCCTCTCCCACAGTTGACAGTCCAGGCACCAGCAGCAGCAGCAGCAGCAGCAGCAGCAGCTGCAGCAGGAGGCAGAGGTGCACACACAAGCAGGCTACAGCATGCATGCCGGCACACTGACGCTGGGACAGCAGGGGCAGGAGCAGCAGCAGGAGGCCAGCACATTAAAGTAGGCCATGGGGCAGACTTCAGCAAGTGGAGGAGCAGGAACAGTTGGCCAGCAGCAGCAGCAGCAGCAGACTGGTGTAGGAGCAGAAGAGGGGCCGCTGCTCCTTCCAACAGTTACTGATCAATACTGCCGCTCCTCCCTCTGACAGTGTGCTCTTGGTGGTGGTGGTCACCATCATGGTGCTCACCACCACCATGGTGCTCACCACCAACATGGTTATCTTGACAGCATTTCGGGGCTTAGCGTCCCCACGGCCCGGTCCTCCACCAGGCCTCCTTTTTGTTACACACCCCTAGGAAGCAGCCCGTAGCAGCTATCTAACTCCCAAGTACCTATTTACTGCTAGGTAACAGGGGCATCAGGGTGAAAGAAACATTATTGGCTATTTGTCTCCGCCTCTACCGGGGATCGAACCCGGAACCTCTGGACTAAGAATCCGAAGCGCTGTCCACTCATTTGACTTGCCAGCACAAAACATGGATTATTGACGTGTGTGGTGTGAAGGGCTATACTTTTCCCACACCAACCCTGGCCCCCCCACACACCCACACCAACCCTGGCCCCCCCCCCCCACACACCCACACCAACCCTGGCCCCCCCCCACACACCCACACCAACCCTGCCCGCCCCCCACACACCAACCCTGCCCCCCCCCCCACACACCCACACCAACCCTGGCCCCCCACACACCCACACCAACCCTGGCCCCCCCCCACACACCCACACCAACCCTGGCCCCCCCCCACACACCCACACCAACCCTGGCCCCCCCCACACACCCACACCAACCCTGGCCCCCTCCCACACACCCACACCAACCCTGGCCCCCCACACACCCACACCAACCCTGCCTGCCCCCCACACCAACCCTGCCCGCCCCCCACACACCCACACCAACCCTGGCCCCCCACACACCCACACCAACCCTGGCCCCCCCCCACACCCACACCAACCCTGGCCCCCCCCACACACCCACACCAACCCTGGCCCCCCCCACACACCCACACCAACCCTGGCCCCCCCCCACACACCCACACCAACCTTGGCCCCCCACACACCCACACCAACCCTGCCCCCCCCACACACCCACACCAACCCTGGCCCCCCACACACCCACACCAACCCTGGCCCCCCCCCACACACCCACACCAACCCTGGCCCCCCCACACACCCACACCAACCCTGGCCCCCCCCCCCCCACACACCAACCCTGCCCCCCCACACACCCACACCAACCCTGGCCCCCCCCACACACCCACACCAACCCTGGCCCCCCACACACCCACACCAACCCTGGCCCCCCCACACACCCACACCAACCCTGGCCCCCCCACACACCCACACCAACCCTGGCCCCCCCACACACCCACACCAACTCTGGCCCCCCATGGCCCCCACATTCCTCCACAACCTCTGGATCAATTCCCGCTCCTCCCTCCCTGCCTGCCTGCCCGCCTGCCCACAAGGTCTTGGTGTACAAGTGACCAGGACAAAGGTCAGTGCCACAGTAGTGGATGGGTTGTGGGTAGTGGAGCCGAGCGTTTATCACCACACTGACCAAACCTCTCACGTCCTGCTGCTTTTTACTGAAGGTGAGAGGTGGTTGGTAGTGATGACGGATGGTGGTAGTTGTGTAGGAAGATGTGGAGTGGTAGCTGAGAGGGGAAGGCAGTGTTTGTGTGAGTGGTGGTGATGGTGGTCCCGTGTAAGGCTCAGTCTACAACAAGTGTGACATTGTTCACAGTATGAGCCAGTGAGGCAGAGCCTCGCCAGGCAGACGTGCACCACACGACTACTACTACTACTACTACTAGTCTAGTATCATATGGAATATTGTGTGTTCACTCTTCACTCTTCATCACATTAGATGTGATGAAGAGTGAAGAGAGGTGGGGTGGTTGTGGTGATGTCAGATCAGTAGTTAGTGAGGCCAGTGGGTGAGAGTTAAGTGGAGGTCAAGTGGTAATTAGCCACGTCGTCTTCCACTGACCTTAACAACCAACGTTGTTGAAGTTGAAGAAGGAAGAAATTAACGGAAATGCTTAAGCAGATACGACTCTCCATACAAAGAAGAAATAATTACAACAGGGAGAGTGAAGAAATCGAACAGAGACTGAAGCATTCCTGTCAGACTGAAGAAAGGCAACTTGAACAGAAAGCAATTCAAGAAATAAAGAAAACCCCAAAATATTTCTTCACATATGCGAAATAAAAAGCAAAAACCACTGCCAATATTGGACCTATTCGTATTAGTGAAGGTTCACACCCGGAGGATGACAAAGAAATTAGTGAAATCCTAAAAAAGCATTATGAGGACATGTTTAGCACTCCAATACACAGCATGAAAGTGGAAGATTCGGACAATTTCTTTGAGTGATATCCAAACACCTGTAAATATAACTGATATCAACACGAGCGAAGCAGATTTTGAAAGGGAAATTGAAAGCATGCCCATGCACTCAGCCCCGGGTCCAGACTCGTGGAATTCAATATTTATAAAGAAATGCAAAGTGCCAGTAGCACAGGCACTCAGTATAGTGTGGAGGAAGAGCGTGGACACGGGAGATACCAGATGCGCTTAAAGCAGCAGACACAGCCCCTCTACACAAGGGTGGTAGCAAAGCATTGGCAAAGAATTATAGACCAGTTGCACTAACGTCCCATATAATAAAAGTATTTGAGAGAGTGATCAGGAGTCAGGTCACTAGATTCATGGAGACCAATGACCTCCACAACCCAGGCCAACGTGGATTTAGATCAGGAAGATCATGCCTCTCACAGCTACTTGACCATTATGACAAAATCACCGAAGCATTAGAAGAAAAACAGAATGCAGATGTTGTATACACAGACTTTGCAAAGGCATTCGACAAATGTGACCATGGAGTGATTGCACACAAAATAAGGTCAATGGGTATAATTGGTAAAATAGGACGCTGGATACTCAATTTCCTGTCGAACAGAACACAGAGTAACAGTCAATCAAATAAAATCGAGTCCAAGCGTAGTTAAAAGCTCTGTACCTCAAGGTACAGTCCTTGCACCACTGCTGTTCCTTATTTTCATATCTGATATAGACAAAAATACAAGTCACAGCTTCGTGTCATCCTTTGCAGATGATACAAAAATCAGCATGAAAATTACCTCTGCTGAAGACATTGAAAAACTACAAACAGACGTTAACAAAGTTTTCGATTGGGCAGCAGAAAATAACATGATGTTTAACGGTGATAAATTCTAGGTACTCAGATACGGCAAAAATGAGGATCTGAAACATAATACAGGGTACAAAACACAATCGAGTCTGCCCATAGTAGGAAAACAGCATGTCAAGGATTTGGGAATAATGATGTCTGACGACCTAACGTTTAAGGAGCATAACCAAGCAAATATCGCGTCAGCCAGAAAAATGGTAGGATGGATTACGAGAACTTTCAAACCCAGAGATCCCATCACAATGGTTGTACTCTTCAAATCACTTGTGTTGTCCCGTCTTGAGTACTGCTCAGTACTCACTTCCCCTTTCAGAGCAGGAGAGATTGCTGAAATAGAGGGAATACAGAGAACATATACGGCACGCATAGACGAGATAAAACACCTAAATTATTGGGATCGTCTCAAAGCTCTCCAAATGTACTCTCTAGAAAGGAGACGAGAGAGATACCAAATAATATACACATGGAAAATACTGGAGGGACAGGTCCCAAATCTGCACAGTAAAATAACAACGTACTGGAGTGAACGATATGGAAGAAAATGCAAGATTGAACCAGTGAAGAGCAGAGGTGCCATAGGCACAATCAGAGAACACTGTATGAACATCAGAGGTCCGCGGTTGTTCAACGTCCTCCCAGCGAGCATCAGAAATATTGCCGGAACAACCGTGGACATCAAGAGAAAACTAGATAGTTTTATTCAATGAGTGCCGGACCAACCGGGCTGTTGTGGGTATGTGGGCCTGCGGGCCGCTCCAAGCAAAGCCTGGTGGACCAAATTCTCAGAAGTCGAACCTGGCCTCGGGCTGGGCTTGGGGAGTAGAAGAACTCTCGGAACCCCATCAAGCAGGTAAGCTGTGAGAACACTGGCACGCGTGTAACACCGTCCCACATTATGTATGCCTCGAATTAAATGAAATCAAAAGATCATTCACAAATGGTTGTACTTTTATAATTGGTAAGGCTTACATACCAATTATAGTAGTCATTACACGACGTGACACTGAGAGCAGCACCCTTGTTACACCATGTTAACCACCAAGGTTGAACAGCCTGGAGACTGAAGATAGTAAGGACTAAGAGTTTGTGGGCGTGGAGTAAGAAGGGGACGATGACGGGCGGGGGGTTATGAGGGCACTACTGGAGAGGAGGGTCACCATCCTGTGGGCGGGTTATCCTCGGACACCTGCCGGACTTGCTCAGAGTTGTGGGCAAAGTTGGCTTCCTGCACATTAATTATAGTAGGCCGGCGGGCTCCCTGCTGGGGGGGGGGGGGAGGTAACTGTTTATAACAGGAAGAGCACAGGGTTGGTGGCTTGTACTAGGTCGGTACCGCCCCCCCCCCTCCCCAGCGGTGCCCGGCCTCCCTCTACCTCCCTTCCCTCTTACCCTCTCCTATCTTCCTCTATACCCATCATCTCCCCCCCCCACTCCTACCCTCTCCACTTTCCTCTCCTCCCCCATCTTCCCCTCTCTTCTCTCACACACCCTCTCCACCTCCTCCCCCCCCTACCGCCCCTCTCCCCACTCAGAAAATGTAACATTGTGAAGGGCTGAACAAACTGCTAATAGCTCTACAGAAAACAAATTCCCGATTTCAGACGTCATGAAATTCGCAGAGGGTCGTTATAGATGCTGATATTTCTTAAACAGTGGCACTGGGGTCGACCCCCGACCGTTGTGTGACCCTCGCATACCACCCATGTATGGAAAAGTTAGGTGAGGCTACCCACAAACGGCTGGTCTCCTACCTTACACACACACACACACACACACACACACACACACACACACACACACACACACACACACACACACACACACACACACACACACACACACACACACACACACACACGCACGCATGGGATCCATGGTATGTCACCATGGGTACTGAAAGAGTGTGCAGAGGCACTTTGCTTGCCACTCTCCATAGTGTATAGTAAGTCACTGGAGACGGGAGACCTACCAGAAATATGGAAGACGGCGAATGTGGTCCCAATATACAAAAAGGGCGACAGGCAAGAGGCACTGAACTACAGGCCAGTGTCCTTGACTTGTGTACCATGCAAGGTGATGGAGAAGATCGTGAGAAAAAACCTGGTAACACATCTGGAGAGAATGGACTTCGTGACAAATCGCCAACATGGGTTCAGGGAGGGTAAATCTCGCCTTACAGGCTTGATAGAATTCTACGATCAGGTGACAAAGATTAAGCAAGAAAGAGAGGGTTGGGCAGACTGCATTTTCTTGGATTGTCGGAAAGCCTTTGACACAGTACCGCATAAGAGGCTGGTACATAAGCTGGAGAGACAGGCAGGTGTAGCTGGTAAGGTGCTCCAGTCGATAAGGGAGTATCTAAGCAATAGGAAGCAGAGAGTTACGGTGAGGGGTGAGACCTCCGATTGGCGTGAAGTCACCAGTGGAGTCCCACAGGGCTCTGTACTCAGTCCTATCTTGTTTCTGATATATGTAAATGATCTCCCGGAGGGTATCGATTCATTTCTCTCAATGTTTGCGGACGATGCTAAAATTATGAGAAGGATTAAAACAGAAGAGGACTGTTTGAGGCTTCAAGAAGACCTAGACAAGCTGAAGGAATGGTCGAACAAATGGTTGTTAGAGTTTAACCCAACCAAATGTAATGTAATGAAGATAGGTGTAGGGAGCAGGAGGCCAGATAAAAGGTATCATCTGGGAGAGGAAATTCTTCAGGAGTCAGAGAAGGAAAAAGACTTGGGGGTTGATATCACGCCAGACCTGTCTCCTGCAGCACATATCAAGCGGATAACATCAGCGGCATATGCCAGGCTGGCCAACATACGAACGGCATTCAGAAACTTGTGTAAAGAATCATTCAGAACTTTGTATACCACATATGTCAGGCCAATCCTGGAGTATGCAGCCCCAGCATGGAGTCCATATCTAGTCAAGGATAAGACTAAACTGGAAAAGGTTCAAAGGTTTGCCACCAGACTAGTACCCGAGCTGAGAGGTATGAGCTACGAGGAGAGACTACGGGAATTAAACCTCACTTCGCTGGAAGACAGAAGAGTTAGGGGGGACATGATCACCACATTCAAGATTCTGAAGGGGATTGATAGGGTAGATAAAGACAGTCTATTTAACACAAGGGGAACACGCACAAGGGGCACAGGTGGAAACTGAGTGCCCAAATGAGCCACAGAGATATTAGAAAGAACTTTTTTAGTGTCAGAGTGGTTGACAAATGGTATGCATTAGGGGGTGATGTGGTGGAGGCTGACTCCATACACAGTTTCAAGTGTAGATATGACAGAGCCCGATAGGCTCAGGAATCTGTACACCAGTTGATTGACGGTTGAGAGGCGGGACCAAAGAGCCAGAGCTCAACCCCCGCAAACACAACTAGGCGAGTACACACGCGCACACACACACACACACACACACACACACACACACACACACACGCACACGCACACGCACACGCACGCGCACGCGCACGCACACGCACACGCGCACACGATACCCATTTCCATACCATTGTATGGTAACTTGTTTACCCCCAACACCACGGTGTGGGGGGGGGGGTGTGTTTACCACCACCACGGTGTGGGGGGGGGTGTGTTTACCCCCACCACGGTGTGGGGGGGGTGTGTTTACCCCCAACACCACGGTGTGGGGGGGGGGGGTGTTTACCACCACCACGGTGTGGGGGGGGGGTGTTTACCACCACCACGGTGTGGGGGGGGGGGTGTTTACCACCACCACGGTGTGGGGGGGGGGGTGTTTACCACCACCACGGTGTGGGGGGGGGGGTGTTTACCACCACCACGGTGTGGGGGGGGGTGTTTACCCCCCACACCACGGTGTGGTGGGGGTGTTTACATGCATCTCTCTGACTTGTGTGTTCCACACTACCGTCTACGCCCCTCCTGTTTTATCTCACTTGTACCTCTTCGGTGTATTTATCCCCCTCGGTATCTTGTAGGTTGTGATCATATCAGCTTTAGTCCTTCACTCTTCTAGTCCGGCAGCTTAAGTTGTCAGGTGGTACTCGCTTATCTGTAGCGCGAGTCTTGAAGTAAATCTCTGCACTTGAATGTTGTTTACCTTTACATGAGAGGGCGACGAGTCCATGTTGGTGGCGCCATAGTGGTGTTGTTGTGTAGTGTGGTGACACTACCTCCTGGTTCACACTGTTGGTGGTGCCATAGTGGAGATGTTGTGTAGTGTGGTGACACTACCACCTGGCTCACACTGTTGGTGGTGCCATAGTGTTGTTGTTGTGTAGTGTGGTGACACTACCACCTGGCTCACACTGTTGGTGGTGCCATAGTGGAGTTGTGTAGTGTGGTGACACTACCACCTGGCTCACACTGTTGGTGGTGCCATAGTGGAGTTGTTGTGTAGTGTGGTGACACTACCACCTGGCTCACACTGTTGGTGGTGCCATAGTGGAGTTGTGTAGTGTGGTGACACTACCTCCTGGCTCACACTGTTGGTGGTGCCATAGTGGAGTTGTTGTGTAGTGTGGTGACACTACCTCCTGGCTCACACTGTTGGTGGTGCCATAGTGGTGTTGTTGTGTAGTGTGGTGACACTACCACCTGGCTCACACTGTTGGTGGTGCCATAGTGGAGTTGTGTAGTGTGGTGACACTACCTCCTGGCTCACACTGTTGGTGGTGCCATAGTGGTGTTGTTGTGTAGTGTGGTGACACTACCACCTGGCTCACACTGTTGGTGGTGCCATAGTGGAGTTGTGTAGTGTGGTGACACTACCTCCTGGCTCACACTGTTGGTGGTGCCATAGTGGTGTTGTTGTGTAGTGTGGTGACACTACCACCTGGCTCACACTGTTGGTGGTGCCATAGTGGAGTTGTGTAGTGTGGTGACACTACCTCCTGGCTCACACTGTTGGTGGTGCCATAGTGGAGTTGTTGTGTAGTGTGGTGACACTACCACCTGGCTCACACTGTTGGTGGTGCCATAGTGGAGTTGTTGTGTAGTGTGGTGACACTACCACCTGGCTCACACTGTTGGTGGTGCCATAGTGGAGTTGTGTAGTGTGGTGACACTACCTCCTGGCTCACACTGTTGGTGGTGCCATAGTGGAGTTGTGTAGTGTGGTGACACTACCTCCTGGCTCACACTGTTGGTGGTGCCATAGTGGAGTTGTGTAGTGTGGTGACACTACCTCCTGGCTCACACTGTTGGTGGTGCCATAGTGGTGTTGTTGTGTAGTGTGGTGACACTACCACCTGGCTCACACTGTTGGTGGTGCCATAGTGTTGTTGTTGTGTAGTGTGGTGACACTACCACCTGGCTCACACTGTTGGTGGTGCCATAGTGTTGTTGTTGTGTAGTGTGGTGACACTACCACCTGGCTCACACTGTTGGTGGTGCCATAGTGGAGTTGTGTAGTGTGGTGACACTACCTCCTGGCTCACACTGTTGGTGGTGCCATAGTGGTGTTGTGTAGTGTGGTGACACTACCACCTGGCTCACACTGTTGGTGGCGCCATAGTGGTGGTGTTGTGTAGTGTGGTGACACTACCACCTGGCTCACACTGTTGGTGGTGCCATAGTGTTGTTGTTGTGTAGTGTGGTGACACTACCACCTGGCTCACACTGTTGGTGGTGCCATAGTGGAGTTGTGTAGTGTGGTGACACTACCACCTGGCTCACACTGTTGGTGGTGCCATAGTGGAGTTGTGTAGTGTGGTGACACTACCTCCTGGCTCACACTGTTGGTGGTGCCATAGTGGAGTTGTTGTGTAGTGTGGTGACACTACCACCTGGCTCACACTGTTGGTGGTGCCATAGTGGTGGTGTTGTGTAGTGTGGTGACACTACCACCTGGCTCACACTGTTGGTGGTGCCATAGTGGTGGTGTTGTGTAGTGTGGTGACACTACCACCTGGCTCACACTGTTGGTGGTGCCATAGTGTTGTTGTTGTGTAGTGTGGTGACACTACCACCTGGCTCACACTGTTGGTGGTGCCATAGTGGTGTTGTTGTGTAGTGTGGTGACACTACCACCTGGCTCACACTGTTGGTGGTGCCATAGTGGTGTTGTGTAGTGTGGTGACACTACCACCTGGCTCACACTGTTGGTGGTGCCATAGTGGTGTTGTGTAGTGTGGTGACACTACCACCTGGCTCACACTGTTGGTGGTGCCATAGTGGTGTTGTGTAGTGTGGTGACACTACCACCTGGCTCACACTGTTGGTGGCGCCATAGTGGTGGTGTTGTGTAGTGTGGTGACACTACCACCTGGCTCACACTGTTGGTGGTGCCATAGTGGTGTGTTGTGTAGTGTGGTGACACTACCACCTGGCTCACACTGTTGGTGGTGCCATAGTGGTGTTGTTGTGTAGTGTGGTGACACTACCACCTGGCTCACACTGTTGGTGGTGCCATAGTGGTGTTGTGTAGTGTGGTGACACTACCACCTGGCTCACACTGTTGGTGGTGCCATAGTGGTGTTGTGTAGTGTGGTGACACTACCACCTGGCTCACACTGTTGGTGGTGCCATAGTGGCTCACACTGTTGGTGGTGCCATAGTGGTGTTGTTGTAGTGTGGTGACACTACCACCTGGCTCACACTGTTGGTGGTGCCATAGTGGTGTTGTGTAGTGTGGTGACACTACCACCTGGCTCACACTGTTGGTGGTGCCATAGTGGTGTTGTGTAGTGTGGTGACACTACCACCTGGCTCACACTGTTGGTGGTGCCATAGTGGTGGTGTTGTGTAGTGTGGTGACACTACCACCTGGCTCACACTGTTGGTGGTGCCATAGTGGTGTTGTTGTGTAGTGTGGTGACACTACCACCTGGCTCACACTGTTGGTGGTGCCATAGTGGTGTTGTGTAGTGTGGTGACACTACCACCTGGCTCACACTGTTGGTGGTGCCATAGTGGTGTTGTTGTGTAGTGTGGTGACACTACCACCTGGCTCACACTGTTGGTGGTGCCATAGTGGTGTTGTTGTGTAGTGTGGTGACACTACCACCTGGCTCACACTGTTGGTGGTGCCATAGTGGAGTTGTGTAGTGTGGTGACACTACCACCTGGCTCACACTGTTGGTGGCGCCATAGTGGTGTTGTTGTGTAGTGTGGTGACACTACCACCTGGCTCACACTGTTGGTGGTGCCATAGTGGAGTTGTGTAGTGTGGTGACACTACCACCTGGCTCACACTGTTGGTGGTGCCATAGTGGAGTTGTTGTGTAGTGTGGTGACACTACCACCTGGCTCACACTGTTGGTGGTGCCATAGTGGAGTTGTGTAGTGTGGTGACACTACCACCTGGCTCACACTGTTGGTGGTGCCATAGTGGTGTTGTTGTGTAGTGTGGTGACACTACCACCTGGCTCACACTGTTGGTGGTGCCATAGTGGTGTTGTGTAGTGTGGTGACACTACCTCCTGGCTCACACTGTTGGTGGTGCCATAGTGGAGTTGTGTAGTGTGGTGACACTACCACCTGGCTCACACTGTTGGTGGTGCCATAGTGGTGTTGTTGTGTAGTGTGGTGACACTACCTCCTGGCTCACACTGTTGGTGGTGCCATAGTGGTGTTGTGTAGTGTGGTGACACTACCTCCTGGCTCACACTGTTGGTGGTGCCATAGTGGTGTTGTGTAGTGTGGTGACACTACCACCTGGCTCACACTGTTGGTGGTGCCATAGTGGTGTTGTTGTGTAGTGTGGTGACACTACCACCTGGCTCACACTGTTGGTGGTGCCATAGTGGTGTTGTGTAGTGTGGTGACACTACCTCCTGGCTCACACTGTTGGTGGTGCCATAGTGGTGTTGTGTAGTGTGGTGACACTACCACCTGGCTCACACTGTTGGTGGTGCCATAGTGGTGTTGTTGTGTAGTGTGGTGACACTACCACCTGGCTCACACTGTTGGTGGTGCCATAGTGGTGTTGTTGTGTAGTGTGGTGACACTACCTCCTGGCTCACACTGTTGGTGGTGCCATAGTGGTGTTGTGTAGTGTGGTGACACTACCACCTGGCTCACACTGTTGGTGGTGCCATAGTGGAGTTGTGTAGTGTGGTGACACTACCACCTGGCTCACACTGTTGGTGGTGCCATAGTGGAGTTGTTGTGTAGTGTGGTGACACTACCACCTGGCTCACACTGTTGGTGGTGCCATAGTGGAGTTGTGTAGTGTGGTGACACTACCACCTGGCTCACACTGTTGGTGGTGCCATAGTGGTGTTGTTGTGTAGTGTGGTGACACTACCACCTGGCTCACACTGTTGGTGGTGCCATAGTGGAGTTGTGTAGTGTGGTGACACTACCACCTGGCTCACACTGTTGGTGGTGCCATAGTGGTGTTGTTGTGTAGTGTGGTGACACTACCTCCTGGCTCACACTGTTGGTGGTGCCATAGTGGAGTTGTGTAGTGTGGTGACACTACCTCCTGGCTCACACTGTTGGTGGTGCCATAGTGGAGTTGTGTAGTGTGGTGACACTACCTCCTGGCTCACACTGTTGGTGGTGCCATAGTGTTGTTGTTGTGTAGTGTGGTGACACTACCTCCTGGCTCACACTGTTGGTGGTGCCATAGTGGAGTTGTGTAGTGTGGTGACACTACCTCCTGGCTCACACTGTTGGTGGTGCCATAGTGGTGGTGTTGTGTAGTGTGGCGACACTACCACCTGGCTCACACTGTTGGTGGTGCCATAGTGGTGTTGTGTAGTGTGGTGACACTACCACCTGGCTCACACTGTTGGTGGTGCCATAGTGGAGTTGTGTAGTGTGGTGACACTACCTCCTGGCTCACACTGTTGGTGGTGCCATAGTGGTGGAGTTGTGTAGTGTGGTGACACTACCACCTGGCTCACACTGTTGGTGGTGCCATAGTGGAGTTGTGTAGTGTGGTGACACTACCACCTGGCTCACACTGTTGGTGGTGCCATAGTGGAGTTGTTGTGTAGTGTGGTGACACTACCACCTGGCTCACACTGTTGGTGGTGCCATAGTGGTGTTGTTGTGTAGTGTGGTGACACTACCTCCTGGCTCACACTGTTGGTGGTGCCATAGTGGTGTTGTGTAGTGTGGTGACACTACCACCTGGCTCACACTGTTGGTGGTGCCATAGTGGAGTTGTGTAGTGTGGTGACACTACCTCCTGGCTCACACTGTTGGTGGTGCCATAGTGGTGGAGTTGTGTAGTGTGGTGACACTACCACCTGGCTCACACTGTTGGTGGTGCCATAGTGGAGTTGTGTAGTGTGGTGACACTACCACCTGGCTCACACTGTTGGTGGTGCCATAGTGTTGTTGTTGTGTAGTGTGGCGACACTACCACCTGGCTCACACTGTTGGTGGTGCCATAGTGGTGTTGTGTAGTGTGGTGACACTACCACCTGGCTCACACTGTTGGTGGTGCCATAGTGGTGTTGTGTAGTGTGGTGACACTACCTCCTGGCTCACACTGTTGGTGGTGCCATAGTGGAGTTGTGTAGTGTGGTGACACTACCACCTGGCTCACACTGTTGGTGGTGCCATCGTGGTGTTGTGTAGTGTGGCGACACTACCACCTGGCTCACACTGTTGGTGGTGCCATAGTGGTGTTGTGTAGTGTGGTTGTTGGTGGTGCCATAGTGTTGTTGTTGTGTAGTGTGGTGACACTACCACCTGGCTCACACTGTTGGTGGTGCCATAGTGGAGATGTTGTGTAGTGTGGTGACACTACCACCTGGCTCACACTGTTGGTGGTGCCATAGTGTGGTGACACTACCACCTGGCTCACACTGTTGGTGGTGCCATAGTGGTGGTGTTGTGTAGTGTGGTGACACTACCACCTGGCTCACACTGTTGGTGGTGCCATAGTGGTGTTGTTGTGTAGTGTGGTGACACTACCACCTGGCTCACACTGTTGGTGGTGCCATAGTGGTGGTGTTGTGTAGTGTGGTGACACTACCACCTGGCTCACACTGTTGGTGGTGCCATAGTGGAGTTGTTGTGTAGTGTGGTGACACTACCACCTGGCTCACACTGTTGGTGGTGCCATAGTGGAGTTGTGTAGTGTGGTGACACTACCTCCTGGCTCACACTGTTGGTGGTGCCATAGTGGAGATGTTGTGTAGTGTGGTGACACTACCACCTGGCTCACACTGTTGGTGGCGCCATAGTGGTGTTGTTGTGTAGTGTGGTGACACTACCTCCTGGTTCACACTGTTGGTGGTGCCATAGTGGAGTTGTGTAGTGTGGTGACACTACCTCCTGGCTCACACTGTTGGTGGTGCCATAGTGGAGATGTTGTGTAGTGTGGTGACACTACCACCTGGCTCACACTGTTGGTGGTGCCATAGTGGAGATGTTGTGTAGTGTGGTGACACTACCTCCTGGTTCACACTGTTGGTGGTGCCATAGTGGAGTTGTGTAGTGTGGTGACACTACCTCCTGGCTCACACTGTTGGTGGTGCCATAGTGGAGATGTTGTGTAGTGTGGTGACACTACCACCTGGCTCACACTGTTGGTGGTGCCATAGTGGAGATGTTGTGTAGTGTGGTGACACTACCTCCTGGCTCACACTGTTGGTGGTGCCATAGTGGAGATGTTGTGTAGTGTGGTGACACTACCACCTGGCTCACACTGTTGGTGGTGCCATAGTGTGGTGACACTACCACCTGGCTCACACTGTTGGTGGTGCCATAGTGGTGGTGTTGTGTAGTGTGGTGACACTACCACCTGGCTCACACTGTTGGTGGTGCCATAGTGGAGATGTTGTGTAGTGTGGTGACACTACCACCTGGCTCACACTGTTGGTGGTGCCATAGTGTAGTGTTGTGTACGACACTACCACCTGGCTCACACTGTTGGTGGTGCCATAGTGGTGGTGTTGTGTAGTGTGGTGACACTACCACCTGGCTCACACTGTTGGTGGTGCCATAGTGGTGGTGTTGTGTAGTGTGGTGACACTACCACCTGGCTCACACTGTTGGTGGTGCCATAGTGGAGTTGTTGTGTAGTGTGGTGACACTACCACCTGGCTCACACTGTTGGTGGTGCCATAGTGGTGGTGTTGTGTAGTGTGGTGACACTACCTCCTGGCTCACACTGTTGGTGGTGCCATAGTGGTGGTGTTGTGTAGTGTGGTGACACTACCACCTGGCTCACACTGTTGGTGGTGCCATAGTGGAGTTGTTGTGTAGTGTGGTGACACTACCACCTGGCTCACACTGTTGGTGGCGCCATAGTGGTGGTGTTGTGTAGTGTGGTGACACTACCACCTGGCTCACACTGTTGGTGGCGCCATAGTGGTGTTGTTGTGTAGTGTGGTGAAAGTTATGACAAGTTCTGTAATAATAAGTATTTGTATGAATGGTCAGCACAGTAACCGGACCAGGCAATGTGATGTAGTAATTGCGCGAATTCGCCTTGGCTATAGACACATCTGGCAGGTTAGTGAGGCTGAGCCACTACCAGAATACTCAGATTGTAAACTGTGATAAACCTTTAATGCATTCACTAGAACACTATATTGATGAATGTGAAACCGTGAAGGACTTTAGACCTCCTGGCCTCTTGTACCACCAACTGTGTAACTATTTTATTGACTCAGGTGTTCTGGACGACATCCTAACAATTTACCCAAAATTTGCTTGTCCATTTTAAAGAATGAAAAACAATTTTTATTTATATTACTTCTAAGCTGCATCACTTATGAACCCATCCCTGCCCTTGTGTGGCAGTGCACATCCCTGCCCTTGTGTGGCAGTGCACATCCCTGCCCTTGTGTGGCAGTGCACATCCCTGCCCTTGTGTGGCAGTGCACATCCCTGCCCTTGTGTGGCAGTGCACAGTAGAAAGTTGTTTTCACATATCCACACATTAAAACATTGATTGTAACCGTGATATATATGTGCTTCAGCCTACAGTTTAGGCCTATTGTCTTATGTATGACCCTCTGTCCTGCGTGACAGTGAATACCAGCATTATCCTCACATAAGACTATCGAAATCCTCAGATTAGGCAAAATTGTAATTAATTTTGTCAATAAAGATGTTAATAATAATAATAAGTGTGGTGACACTACCACCTGGCTCACACTGTTGGTGGTGCCATAGTGGTGGTGTTGTGTAGTGTGGTGACACTACCACCTGGCTCACACTGTTGGTGGTGCCATAGTGGTGTTGTGTAGTGTGGTGACACTACCACCTGGCTCACACTGTTGGTGGTGCCATAGTGGTGGTGTTGTGTAGTGTGGTGACACTACCACCTGGCTCACACTGTTGGTGGTGCCATAGTGGTGTTGTTGTGTAGTGTGGTGACACTACCACCTGGCTCACACTGTTGGTGGTGCCATAGTGGAGTTGTGTAGTGTGGTGACACTACCACCTGGCTCACACTCCTCTATGGTGGCCCCCTTGTGTTGGGTGCTACTGCTCTTGTTGTTGTTGTTACTCTCCTGCTCCTGCACGTGTCCTCCTCCTACATTTAACACGGGGAGAGGGGGGGGGCGCACACACACGGTACACTGTTGGCAACATCTACGGCTCTTCATTTTTTACAATGTACACAACCTTTGCTACTACACTACTACAAGGGGCACACTTCACTCTATACAGTTTCAAGTGTAGATATGATAGAGGCCAGGAGACTCGGGGACCTGTACACCAGTTGATTGACGGTTGAGAGGCGGGACCAAAGAGCCGAGGCTCAACCCTGCCCCAAGCACAACTAGGCGAGTACAACTGCGGGCGCATCATCCTCAACAACATGGTTCTTGTCTCCAGTTGTATGAATTTAGTACTTGGAAAGGTAAGTTAATACCGCAAGTGTGGTTGTTTGTATGGTAGTGTCGACCTTTCTTACCGCTGACACGCGCCTCCGGTGTTGGTGTCAAGAGTGTCCCGGGCGGCCTGCTGGCTCCTGGGTGGTGGTGGTGGTGGTGGTGTGAGAGGAACAAATGGTAGGGATGATCCGGCATTATGGCGGCCACCACCCACCACATAGTCGTTTCTGCACCACCTGCCCGCCCCTGGGGGGAGGAGGGTCTCCTGCTCCACACTGGTGACGGGGGCCTCCTGCTCCACACTGGTGAGGGGGACCTCCTGCTCCACACTGGTGAGGGGGGTCTCCTGCTCCACACTGGTGACGGGGACCTCCTGCTCCACACTGGTGAGGGGGACCTCCTGCTCCACACTGGTGAGGGGGGCCTCCTGCTCCACACTGGTGAGGGGGGCCTCCTGCTCCACACTGGTGAGGGGGGCCTCCTGCTCCACACTGGTGAGGGGGGCCTCCTGCTCCACACTGGTGAGGGGGGGGCCTCCTGCTCCACACTGGTGAGGGGGGCCTCCTGCTCCACACTGGTGAGGGGGCCTCCTGCTCCACACTGGTGAGGGGGGGCCTCCTGCTCCACACTGGTGAGGGGGGCCTCCTGCTCCACACTGGTGAGGGGGGCCTCCTGCTCCACACTGGTGGGGGGCCTCCTGCTCCACACTGGTGAGGGGGGCCTCCTGCTCCACACTGGTGACGGGGGCCTCCTGCTCCACACTGGTGAGGGGGGCCTCCTGCTCTACACTGGTGAGGGGGACCTCCTGCTCCACACTGGTGAGGGGGGGCCTCCTGCTCCACACTGGTGAGGGGGACCTCCTGCTCCACACTGGTGAGGGGGGGCCTCCTGCTCCACACTGGTGAGGGGGGCCTCCTGCTCCACACTGGTGAGGGGGGGGCCTCCTGCTCCACACTGGTGAGGGGGACCTCCTGCTCCACACTGGTGAGGGGGGGGCCTCCTGCTCTACACTGGTGAGGGGGGCCTCCTGCTCCACACTGGTGACGGGGGCCTCCTGCTCCACACTGGTGAGGGGGGCCTCCTGCTCCACACTGGTGAGGGGGGCCTCCTGCTCCACACTGGTGACGGGGGGCCTCCTGCTCCACACTGGTGAGGGGGGCCTCCTGCTCCACACTGGTGACGGGGGCCTCCTGCTCCACACTGGTGAGGGGGGCCTCCTGCTCCACACTGGTGAGGGGGGGGCCTCCTGCTCCACACTGGTGAGGGGGACCTCCTGCTCCACACTGGTGAGGGGGGGGGCCTCCTGCTCCACACTGGTGACGGGGGCCTCCTGCTCCACACTGGTGAGGGGGGGGGCCTCCTGCTCTACACTGGTGAGGGGGGGGCCTCCTGCTCCACACTGGTGAGGGGGGGGGCCTCCTGCTCCACACTGGTGACGGGGGCCTCCTGCTCCACACTGGTGACGGGGGCCTCCTGCTCCACACTGGTGAGGGGGGCCTCCTGCTCCACACTGGTGAGGGGGGCCTCCTGCTCCACACTGGTGAGGGGGGCCTCCTGCTCCACACTGGTGACGGGGGCCTCCTGCTCCACACTGGTGAGGGGGGCCTCCTGCTCCACACTGGTGGGGGGCCTCCTGCTCCACACTGGTGAGGGGGGGGCCTCCTGCTCCACACTGGTGAGGGGGGCCTCCTGCTCCACACTGGTGAGGGGGGCCTCCTGCTCCACACTGGTGAGGGGGGCCTCCTGCTCCACACTGGTGGGGGGGGGGGCCTCCTGCTCCACACTGGTGAGGGGGGCCTCCTGCTCCACACTGGTGAGGGGGGCCTCCTGCTCCACACTGGTGAGGGGGGCCTCCTGCTCCACACTGGTGAGGGGGGGGCCTCCTGGGGCTCCACACTGGTGAGGGGGGCCTCCTGCTCCACTGGTGACTGGTGGGGGGGCCTCCTGCTCCACACTGGTGAGGGGGGGGCCTCCTGCTCCACACTGGTGAGGGGGGCCTCCTGCTCAACACTGGTGAGGGGGGCCTCCTGCTCCACACTGGTGGGGGCCTCCTGCTCCACACTGGTGAGGGGGGGGCCTCCTGCTCCACACTGGTGAGGGGGGGGCCTCCTGCTCCACACTGGTGAGGGGGGGGCCTCCTGCTCCACACTGGTGAGGGGGGCCTCCTGCTCCACACTGGTGAGGGGGGCCTCCTGCTCCACACTGGTGAGGGGGGGGCCTCCTGCTCCACACTGGTGAGGGGGGCCTCCTGCTCCACACTGGTGAGGGGGCCGTTTTCCGCCATATGTCTCAAGTGGTGGTCGACCATTACACAGCGCGTGACACACGAAGTAGTGGTGGTGTATGATCCATGAAGGCAGCCGTGACAACCACGGCTGCCTTCATGGTTTACCGATGGTAGCACACTGAGCACTGGCACGACCAACGTCTGGCTGTGCATCAGTACTACTCGCCTGGCATACTCGTCGTGCTTATCAGATGTTGTCACATGTGTTCAGTGGTGGTGGTGCTCAACACCGGGTGGTGGTGGTGGTCAACACCGGGTGGTGGTGGTCAACACCGGGTGATGGTGCTCAACACCAGGGTCCCGTCACCACCAGTTGTAAGGACTAAGGCCTGAGCTATCCTCCTCCTAACACACTACACCCTCACTATCCTCACACTGAAAATTGATGTAACTGACTTTTTAGAAGTTCCAGTTTACATTTGTACGTTATTCTGTTTGTACGTTGTCGGCTTGTGAGAGTAGAGGCGTTGTGATTGTTGCTTTATTATGGTGGTCAGTTTGTCTACATGTGCAAGTGTTGACGTGTGTGAGTGTGGGAGATGCTCTAGTGTCTCTACAGTACACACACCTTGTTATCAAGAGTGTGTTGGAGGCCGCCGCCACTCTCCTGCACCACCCTTTACTGCACAAGTTGGTGTACCTTTGTCCTCTCTTGTTGTTGTTGTTGTAACATTGTTTGCGCGTAAGGCTGCTTCCTCTAACAGCCTCTTCAACCATCTTAGAGTTCACTTGAAGTGGTGTGTAGACGTGGTGTGTTAGAGAGGAAGGCGTGCGTGAGGGTGTGTGTGTGTGGGGGGCCAGGCGGTGCCATCACCCACAGGATTTGTTGGGGTATTGTGCTCGACGGCCCGAGAAGAGCGTCAGTCTCCCAGGGGGAGGGGGGGAGGCGGTGATGCCCCAGCCGTGCCCAAGCCGTGCCCGAGTCGTGCCCGAGTCGTGCCCAGAGTGTTGGTGGTGTGGTGGGTGGTGTGCTCCATGAGTGGTGTGGAGGGCCACTAGGGCTGGTGTGGTGGAGGGCGACGACCATGGTGGTGGTGGTGGCGAGGGAGATGCGTGAGGCTGCCACTATTGATTATGAAGGAGGGAGCCGGGCCCGGCGGGGGGCGGGGGCCGAGAGCAGCGGGTGCGATAATACCTCGCCACAGTCGCCCCCCCGCGTCCTCCACCGACGGACGCCCGCACGCCCCTACACGCCCGCCCTCGCCTGCACGCCCTCGCTCCCTGACTACCGTAGCTGCCGCCCCGACAGTGTAGTGCGCCAGAGTGGAGAGAGGCCCGGGGCGGTAGTGGGCGTGGAGCCTGGTGGTGGCCAGTAGCAGCGGCAGCAGCAGCTGACCAGTGAGGACCCGAGGGTAGAGCAACACTCCCCCAAGATGAGTGTAGTGCGGGAGGGAGCGACGGGCAGGGCGGGCCCGCAGTAGAGGGCGGTGAGCGGGTTGTGAGGGTGAGGCATGAGGAGTATGAGGTGGATGGCGAGGCCGGTGAGGATGGGCAGGTGTGAGGTGACCCCGGCCACCATCTTCCTCACTGTGTGTCCTCTGCCTCCGCCTTCCCCGACACTCACCACCACCAAGATGTAACCTTCACCACCACTCCACCACAACCAAGTCTTCCATATATGTGATGTAGGATAAGTTCACGCTGACACCAGCACAACCAAGTCTTCCATTGGTAGCCTTCCTGCCCGCACCCGCGCGGGACATTATCTAGTAGTCTAGTGTAGTAGTGTTGACCACTTAAGTTTAGTGTGGCGTTATTATATTAGTGTGTCCACCTCCACTCTCACCCACCCACACCCGCGCCCCGCCTCAGTAGGCGTGTCACACACCTGACCCACGCCCACCACTCACACGTGAGCATGGGCCCACGCCCACATGGAGGCAGGTCAACGTTATGGTGGGTGTGAGAGGCAGTGAGGGAGCCAGGAGAGTGGGTACCCCGTGTGTGTGGTGTTGGGGCATAGTTGTGAGGGCACGACGGGCGCCAGGTGGGCGAGGGGCGGCATGACCACGCCCACGGGTTCTATGGCAAGTGAGGAGATGAAAGGTGGGGGAGGCCCCTGGCACCAGCTGGTGGCATCGCTACTGGCACAGCACACAGCACTCCTGCATAAACTGGCAGCTGCGGCCCCACCAGCTGCAGCTGCTGCATTTGTCACTAGCCCAGATACGGCCGCAGCATTACGCCCACTCCACTACCCCAGCCCACGCTCGCCTGCCCTCAGCCTCGGTCACTACGCCCGCAGGAACTGGCGCAACAGACGAAACAGACAGAGAAAGAAGTTGAGAAGGTTCTATAACAATAATAACAATAACATAGTAAACACAATCAGCAGCAACAACAACAACGACAACGGCAGCAGCAACAACAATAATAACCAGAGCGGTAGCAGTACCGTTGGTGGTGGCAGTACCGTTGGTGGTGGCAGTACCGTTGGTAGCAGCAGCAGTAGCAGAGGTGGGAAGACAGCGTGGCGAGGCGGGTGGTCAGGTCAGGTCCCCGCCGCCGCCGCCGCCGCCGCCGCCGCCGCCGCCGCCACAACCACCACTACCACAACCACAACACATGTCCGACGCACGCTCCGCTCTGTGGTCAGGTACAACACAATCTCTTTCAAATAACGTGGCTTAGAGCTATCTGTCATAGTTACCAGTTGCAGACAAGAACTACTACTGACAGTCACACTAAACCATGTTGAGAGCCAGCTTGTCAATATGTAGTTATTAATGTTGACGTCTGGTAAGTGAAGCCAGCACCATAAAATAAAGCCTATATAACGCTCAGAGTAGTTGACCCGATAAACTTTAAAGTACTAAGAGCATTAGAGGGTCCAGCCACTTAGACTGAGCCAGGATTCAACAATCATTTACACATCAACCTCCGGAACCTGTACATCTTTACCTCAACCCTTGACGGCTGTGTTTACACTTAGTAAACACTGTACGAACATCGACACATTACCAATCATTTGTTATCGTTATAAACAGCCTCCATGTGCTTCCCGCCTCATAAACTGTTAGTAAATGTAAACAAAGATGTTAAATAGCATGTCGTAGCATGTCGTAGCATGTCGTAGCGCGTTGAGAAAAGATGCACAGGTTCGCGTGTACTTGTGTAACTGGTTGATGAATCCTGCCCCTGGTCGGTAGCGGACGGCCTTGCTTCTTGTAGGTCGGCGTTCGAGTCCCGATGGTACAAGTGGTTGGGCACCGTTCCTTCCCTCCGTCCTTATTTCTCAACTGTTATCCCGTCGCCATATTCCTCCAAGAGCTGTATACTCAGGAAGTATTGTTAAGTATTACTGGGATTATCAGGAAGTGTTATTAGACAGTGATGTTGTGGCGGCAGACTCCATACACAGTCTTAAGTGTAGATATGTTAGTCCAGTAGGCTCGGGAACCTGTACACCTCTTGATTGACAGTTGACAGGCGGGTCCAAAGAGCCGAAGCTCGACCCCTCCAAGCACAATTACGTGACTAGGTGAGTACTCGTAACGGCTTAGCACTTTCTCCTAATAATTCAGCCCAACCACTTGGGATGCATGGTAGATAGATGGTGTCGCTTCATGCTGGTCAGTGTTCAATCCCCGACTGTCCAAGTGGTTGGGCTGCTGCTGGACACCATTCCTACCCCCCGTCCCATTCCAAATCCTTATGGTGACCCCTTCCAGGTGCTATATAACCGTAATGCTTTTGGCGTTTTCCCCTCATAATTCATTCCTTGAGGCAGCAGTAGAGGAGTGTTTAGTGTGGTGTTGGGCGCCCGTCCCTGCCTCTTGGTCCACACACTCGCCCCGACGACCCGTCTACTCCAGTTGCCTCAACCCACAACATGGTGCAGTAAATGTAGCTTACTGGTGTAGAGTCTAGGTGAACAACACACAACACCACCTAACCCAGCCACCCACGGATAGTACTCCCACCCATCATCCTGCACCCTCCCCCCCCATCATCCTTCACTCTCCCCCCCCCACCCATCATCATTCACTCCCCCCCATCCATCATCCTTCACTCCCCCCCAACCCACCCATCATCCTTCACCCTCCCCCCCCCCATCATCCTTCACTCCCCCCCCCCACTCCCCCCATCATCATTCACTTCACTCCTTCACCCCCCCCCCACCCCCCATCATCCTTCACTCCCCCCCAACCCATCCATCATCCTTCACTCCCCCCATCCATTCACTCCCCCCACCCATCATCCTTCACCCTCCCCCCCCCCATCATCCTTCACTCCCCCCCCCCCCCCACCCATCATCATTCACTCCCCCCCCCCATCCATCATCCTTCACTCCCCCCCCAATCCCACTCCCCCCCCAACCCACCCATCATCCTTCACCCTCCCCCCCACCCATCATCCTTCACTCCCCCCCCCACCCATCATCATTCACTCCCCCCCATCCATCATCCTTCACTCCCCCCCAACCCACCCATCATCCTGCACTCCCCCCCCCCACCCATCATCCTGCACTCCCCCACCCCCCACCCATCATCCTGCACTCCCCCCCCACCCATCATCCTGCACTCCCCCCCCCCCCCCCCATCATCCTGCACTCCCCCCCACCCCCCATCCATCATCCTTCACTCCCCCCCCCCACCCATCATCCTTCACTCCCCCCCACCCATCATCCTTCATTCCCCCACCCCCCACCCATCATCCTGCACTCCCCCACCCCCCACCCATCATCCTGCACTCCCCCCCCCCCCACCCATCATCCTGCACTCCCCCCCCCCACCCATCATCCTGCACTCCCCCCCCCCCCCCCCACCCATCATCCTGCACTCCCACCCCTACCCATCATCCTGCACTCCCCCCCCCCATCCATCATCCTTCACTCCCCCCCCCCCCCACCCATCATCCTTCACTCCCCCCACCCATCATCCTGCACTCCCCCCCCCCCCACCCATCATCCTGCACTCCCACCCCTACCCATCATCCTGCACTCCCCCCCCCCATCCATCATCCTTCACTCCCCCCCCCCCCACCCATCATCCTTCACTCCCCCCACCCATCATCCTGCACTCCCCCCCCCCCACCCATCATCCTTCACTCCCCCCCCCATCCATCATCCTTCACTCCCCCCCCAACCCACCCATCATCCTTCACTCCCCCCCACCCATCATCCTTCATTCCCCCACCCCCCACCCATCATCCTGCACTCCCCCACCCCCCACCCATCATCCTGCACTCCCCCCCCCCCACCCATCATCCTGCACTCCCCCCCCCCACCCATCATCCTGCACTCCCCCCCCCATCCATCATCCTTCACTCCCCCCCAACCCACCCATCATCCTTCACTCCCCCCCCACCCATCATCCTGCACTCCCCCCCAACCCACCCATCATCCTGCACTCCCACCCCCATCCATCATCCTTCACTCCCCCCCACCCATCATCCTTCACTCCCCCCCACCCATCATCCTTCACTCCCCCCCACCCATCATCCTGCACTCCCCCCCCATCATCCTTCACTCCCACCCCCCACCCACCCATCATCCGTCACTCCCCCCCACCCATCATCCTGCACTCCCCCCCACCCATCATCCTTCACTCCCACCCCCCACCCATCCATCATCCGTCACTCCCCCCCCCACCCATCATCCTTCACTCCCCCCCACCCATCATCCTTCACTCCCACCCATCCATCATCCTTCACTCCCACCCCCCATCCATCATCCTTCACTCCCCCCCCCATCCATCATCCTTCACTCCCCCCCCCATCCATCATCCTTCACTCCCCCCCCCACCCATCCATCATCCCGCTCTTGTCCGCTTTACTTACTCTTACACTTGTCTCCGCCTCTGACATATTGTGATAATTACTTGCCCGCCCGTTGATGGCGTTCTGGGAGTTGTTCTACTCCCCAAGCCCGGCCCGAGGCCAGGCTCGACTTGTGAGAGTTTGGTCCACCAGGCTGTTGCTTCGAGCGGCCCGCAGGCCCACATACCCACAACAGCCCGGTTGGTCCGGCACTCCTTGAAGAAAACTATCTAGTTTTCTCTTGATGTCCACGGTTGTTCCGGCAATATTTCTGATGCTCGCTGGGAGGACGTTGAACAACCGCGGACCTCTGATGTTCATACAGTGTTCTCTGATTGTGCCTATGGAACCTCTGCTCTTCACTGGTTCTGTTCTGCATTTTCTTAGATATCGTTCACTCCAGTATGTTATGTTACCAAGTACATTTGGTACCTGGCCCTCCAGTATTTTCCACGTATATATTATTTAATCTCTCTCGTCTTCTTTCTAGCGAGTACATTTGGAGAGCTTTGAGACGATCCCAATAATTTCAGTGCTTTATCTCGTCTATGCGTGCCGTATATGTTCTCTGTATTCCTTCTATTTCAGCAATCTCTCCTGCTCTCAAGGGGGAAGCGAGTACTGAGCAGTACTCAAGACGGGACAACACAAGTGACTTGAGTACAACCATTGTGATGGGATCCCTGGGTTTGAAAGTTCTCGTAATCCATCTTATCATTTTTCTGGCTGACGCAATATTTGCTTGGTTATGCTCCCTAAACGTTAGGTCGTCTGACATCATTATTCCCAAATCCTTTACGTGCAGCTTTCCTACTATGGGCACATTTGTTTGTGTGTTTTAACCAGTATTATATTTAAGGTCATTTTTACCGTACCTGAGTACCTGGAATTTATCACTGTTAAACATCATGTTATTTTCTGCTGCCCAGTCGAAAACTTTATTAATATCTACTTGAAGTTTTCCAATGTCTTCAGCAGAGGTAATTTTCATGCTTATTTTTGTGTCTGCAAATGATGATACGAAGCTGTGCCTTGTATTTTTGTCTATATCTGATGTGAGAATAAGGAACAGCAATAGTGCAAGGACTGTACCTTGAGGTACAGAGCTTTTATTAACTGTGCTTGGACTCGAGTTTATATAGTTGACTGTTATTCTTTGTGTTCTGTTTGACAGGAAACTGAGTATCCAGCGTCTTACTTTACCAGTTATTCCCATTGACCTCATTGTGTGTGCTATCACTCCATGGTCACATTTATCGAATGCCGTTGCAAAGTCTGTGTTTACAACATCTGCATTGTTTTTCTTCTAATGCCACAGTGATTTTGTCATAATGGTCAAATAGCTGTGAGAGGCATGATCTTCCTGCTCTAAATCCATGTTGGCCTGGGTTGTGGAGGTCATTGGTCTCCATGAATCTAGTGACCTGACTCCTGATCACACTCTCAAATACTTTTATTATGTGGGACGTTAGTGCAACTGGTCTATGAGTCTTTGCCAATGCTTTGCTACCACCCTTGTGTAGAGGGGCTGTGTCTGCTGTTGTTGTCCCCTAACTGCACATGCCACTTGGGGGGGGGAGGGGGTGGGGGGTATAGGGTGTTAATGTAGCTTGAGGGCACCAATCCCCCCAGCCACTGGGCATGGCGAGAAGGCACCCCTAAGCATACCTAGTACCCTATCAAACACAAATACACAAATGGCAGATCTTATCACAACCCACAAGAGTTAAGATGATGATTAATAATACAATAATAATGATGATGATAACATTAACAAAATGGAAAAAATCTTTATTTCGTTTTTCTGATATGGGACACAGCACACAAGGGAGAGGTGCACAGTATATCATTAAAAAGTACTAAAGCTGAAGGCAAAACAAGAAGCTGCCTAAGCGGCAGGATTGGTAACTTGACAGCAGCATACATGGGAAAAAACCATTCATAGTGGAAGCTGCTAACAAGGCCCCGGAGCGTGAGGGTTGTCATGTATGCGTATGTGGGTCCCTCCGGCCGCCGCCTTACCCACTCGTGGGCTCCGGCCAGGTCATCCACCCTCTTGTGACACACCATTCGGAGAAGTGGTACTCCAGATGACGACTCTGCTTAGATAGTTGGCTGCCAGCTATCCTGGCTGCGGTTCACCTAAGACTATATTTACCCTTGTACACCCTGTGCACGGTGATCCTGGGACTAAGGTGGTCTGCCCCAAGATGTGGTCTTGGACCATATTCTGTAGATGGAATATGTCCAGGTCAGGGCTTTCACAGAACAAATCTCAAGGTCGCTCTTGGTGAGTCCCATATCCTGTAGACCACGCGTGCACTCCTTGCACCATCCTCCTCCTCCAATTAAGGGTTATCAGAGGCGGATGCCGTGTGCTTCCCGGTATATTCCCTGACCTTTTAAAGGATCTCTGGGGTGCCAGCGCATCTGGTGTCTCCCCGGTGTCTACGCTCCTCCTCCACACTGGTGTCTCCCCGGTGTCCACGCTCCTCCTCCACACTGGTGTCTCCCCGGTGTCCACGCTCCTCCTCCACACTGGTGTCTCCCCGGTGTCCACGCTCCTCCTCCACACTGGTGTCTCCCCGGTGTCTACGCTCCTCCTCCACACTGGTGTCTCCCCGGTGTCTACGCTCCTCCTCCACACTGGTGTCTCCCCGGTGTCCACGCTCCTCCTCCACACTATACTGAGTGCCTGTGCTACTGGCGCCTTGCATATCTATAAATATTGAATTCCATGAGTGTGAACCCGTTGCTAAGTACATGGGCATGTTTTAAATTTCTTTACAAATCTGCCATGCTCGTGTTGATATATTGACAAGTGTTTGGATATCACGCATAAAGAAGTTATCAGGATCTTCCACTTTCATGCTGAGTATCGGGGTGCTAAACATGTCCTCATACTGCTTTTTTAGGATTTCACTAATTTATTTGTCATCCTCCGGGTGTGAACCTTCACTCGTACGAATAGGTCCAATATTGGCAGTGGTTTTTGCTTTTGATTTCGCATATGTGAAGAAATATTTTGGGGGTTTTCTTTTATTTCCTGAATTTATTTCTGTTCTAGTTGCCTTTCTTCAATCTGATATAAATGCTTCAGTCTCTGCTCGATTTCTTCAATTTCCCTGTTGTAATTATTCCTTCTTTGTAGGGAAAGTCGTGTCTGCTTGAGCATTTCCGGTTTTTTTTCCTTCTTGTATAATGTCGTCTGCGTTCTCTTTCTGCGCTGGACCTTTTTCTGGCTTCCCTCAAAGGAACATGTTGCAGACAGACTTGATACGCTTCCCAAGTCAGTTTTTTATTCCTTTTGTAGGATTTTTATTACTTAGAATGGTTTTCCGTGGAATGTTTGTAAGGTCCCTCTTTATTGTCTCCCAGTCTATCCTTTTATTATTAAAATTGAATTTACTGAATAACCCTTCTCGCTTGGTTTAGGTCCCTTCTGAGTATTGATGGTAGTTTGCACTTCAATGGGCTTGTGATCTGAGTATGTGGTATCTGAGATCGTAATGTCCCTGATTATGTCTTCATTGTTTGTAAAGACCATATCTAGAATATTTTCGTTTCTCGTTGGCTGTGATATCTGCTGGTTGAGTGAAACTTTGTGACAATGTGAGCAGTTCTCTAACCTGTGGTTGGTTATGGCCAGATAAATATCCTGGTATAATATTATTGTTTGCTATTCTCCATCTTAGACTAGGCAGGTGGAAGTCACCTAGGAGGTAATATCAGGTGTTGGGCTTGCCAAATTATCAAGGCTATTATTCTCTATTTTGTTTATCTGTTCGGCGAATTCCTTAGCCGTTCCATCTGGCGGTTTGTATATTAGAATAACTGTTTATTTTCTCTGTTTATTCCCAGTACCTCTACCACCTCATTTGTAGAGTTAAGAAGCTCCGAGCACACAAGGTGTTCCCTAATATACACACCCACTCCTCCATGTGACGTGTTTACCTTACCACACGTGTATAGGTTATATCCTGGTAGCCAGACCTCACTCTCCAACACTTCCCCTGCACGGTGCTCGGCGTTTCTGTGAAAGCTCTCAATACTTCATTTGGATCAGTGAGGCCATTTATACCTGCTTGATACCTGCTTGATGGAGTTCTGGGAGTTGTTCTACTCCCCAAGCCCGGCCCAAGGCCAGGCTTGACTTGTGAGAGTTTGGTCCACCATGCTGTTGCTTGGAGCGGCCTGCAGGCCCACATACCCACCACAGCCCGGCTGATCCGGAACTTCTCTTAGAAAACAGTCCAGTTTTCTCTTGAAGATGTCCACGGTTGTTCCGGCAATATTTCTTATAGTCGCTGGGAGGACGTTGAACAACCGCGGACCTCTGATGTTCATACAGTGCTCTCTGATTGTGCCTATGGCACCTCTGCTCTTCACTGGTTCAATCTTGCATTTCTTCCATATCGTTCACTCCAGTACGTTGTTATTTTCTGTGTAGATTTGGGACCTGTCCCTCCAGTATTTTCCATGTGTATATTATTTGGTATCTCTCTCGTCTCCTTTCTAGAGAGTACATTTGGAGAGCTTTGAGAAGATCCCAATAATTTAGGTGTTTTATCTCGTCTATGCGTGCCGTATATGTTCTCTGTATTCCCTCTATTTCAGCAATCTCTCCTGCTCTGAAGGGGGAAGCGAGTACTGAGCAGTACTCGAGATGGGACAACACAAGTGACTTGAAGAGTACAACCATTGTGATGGGATCCCTGGATTTGAAAGTTCTCGTAATCCATCTTATCATTTTTCTGGCTGACGCGATATTTGTTTGGTTATGCTCCCTAAACGTTAGGTCGTCTGACATCATTATTCCCAAATCCTTGACATGCTGTTTTTCTACTATGGGAAGATTCGATTGTGTTTTGTACCCTGTATTATGTTTCAGATCCTCATTTTTGCCGTACCTGGAATTTATCACTGTTAAACATCATGTTATTTTCTGGTGCCCAATCGAAAACTTTGTTGACATCTGTTTGTAGTTTTTCAATGTCTTCAGCAGAGGTAATTTTCATGCTGATTTTTGTGTCATCTGAAAAGGACGACACGAAGCTGTGACTTGTATTTTTGTCTATATCAGATATGAGAATAAGGAACAATAGCGGTGCAAGGACTGTACCTTGAGGTACAGAGCTTTTAACTACGCTCGGACTCGATTTTATCTGATTGACTGTTACTCTTTGTGTTCTGTTCGACAGGAAATTGAGTATCCAGCGTCCTACTTTTCCAGTTATTCCCATTGACCTCATTTTGTGAGCTATCACTCCATGGTCACATTTGTCGAACACCTTTGCAAAGTCTGTGTATACAACATCTGCATTTTGCTTGTCTTCTAGGGCTTCTGTGATTTTGTCATAGTGGTTGAGTAACTGTGACAGACAGGATCTTTCCGCTCTAAATCCATGTTGTCCTGGATTGTGCAATTCATTGTTTTCATTGTGTGCATATAAAATGTACTTTGTGTTTTGTTCTTGTTTTTAGTCCTTGTATGTTGGCAGAGATGAATGAGGTTATACTACTTGGGGGGGCGGGCGGGGGGGGGGGGGGTAGTTGACTGGGAGACTCTTGGCAGGTCCATTATGCGTGGACATATTGAGTTTGTTCTGACCAGTGCTGATTGTTGTAGAGCAGTTGCCTGTCCTAGTTGTAGTTCCCTTGTTGTTGTGTAATTGTATGTGATCCTGGTATGCAAGTGGCTCTGCCAGTTCCATACATTCTCTATGTTCGCCCTTTTGAAATCTCTTTCGGCTTGGTATAAAAAAAATATTTGAGTTTCCTCCAAATTCCTCATCTTGCTTGCCACTCTTTATGTAGCGTTCTGTTCCTTTCACGTGAAGGTATGGGCAGCTGAGGGCATAGCATTTTCTGTCCTCCAGTGAGGTTTGGCACATGTCAGGATAGAAAAACCTCTACATATTGATCCAAATCGACACTGAGCTTTCCTAAGCATATTTAAAAAACAAATTTGGGATGGTGGTAAGAGCATTCTAATCCTTTCTTATTACCAGCATATCTGTGTGTGTATATGTCCTGTACATACAACTTGTATGTGTGTGTCCTGTTTGACTCGCTCTATCCGGGACGGTTGTGTAGAGTCTGGACCTATCGCGCCGTCAGTGATGTCTGGTACACTTTCTCGTCTACTGTGGTCTACATCCAGGCATACTGAGTCACAGTTTACAACTTACTAAGTTTCTGCTTTAGTTTCCTCCCTGACTATAGCCTCCGTCCCTGGTCTATTAGAATTATTGTTGTTCCTTTCCCACTCCTTCTGGATGGCTGGCAGGCTCTCAGTGACTGAAGGTTTCCGTTCATGCCACATGTTACTAGAAGGTCTTTTAGGATATTCCAAGATGGCCAGTCATTTTTACACGCCCAGAGCAAGTGGCCAGCTCTCAGTCCCGTGATGTTACTACGGTACAAGCCCAATTTATTTATTTATTTTATTTATTATTTATTTATGCATATACAAGAATGTACATAAGGAATGTGAGGATACAAATATGGTAATTACAGTCTTGTAAAGCCACTAGCACGCGCAGCGTTTCGGGCAGAAGAATTTCGAATTTTCGAATTTTCAGAATTTCGAATGAAATCTATTCTTACACATATAACATACAGTTCCCGTTGCCTTCGACTTTACGGTGTTATTACAGTGACCGCAAATTAGTTTGTTTACTGTCATTTTGTCTAGTTTTGCTGTGCACTTGGAGTGGGGTTGACAGTGTTCTATATTTGCACCAGTGCCAGGCTCTTGTACTTGTCTAATGTTGCAAGTGTGTTACAACACTCTGTACCTAGGACCAATGTGTGTGTTGCCTTTATGGGAAACCTTACCCAGCTGGGTGTTGTAGGGTATACTGTAGGTGGCCAGCTGGGGTTTACTGGGTGTTCCAAGGTATACTGTAGCTGGCCAGCTGGGGTTTACTGGGTGTTCCAAGGTATACTGTAGCTGGCTGGCTGGGGTTTACTGGGTGTTCCAGGGTATACTGTAGCTGGCTGGCTGGGGTTTACTGGGTGTTCCAAGGTATACTGTAGGTGGCTGGCTGGGGTTTACTGGGTGTTCCAAGGTATACTGTAGGTGGCTGGCTGGTGTTTACTGGGTGTTCCAGGGTATACTGTAGGTGGCCAGCTGGGGTTTACTGGGTGTTCCAAGGTATACTGTAGGTGGCCAGCTGGGGTTTACTGGGTGTTCCAAGGTATACTGTAGCTGGCTGGCTGGGGTTTACTGGGTGTTCCAGGGTATACTGTAGCTGGCCAGCTGGGGTTTACTGGGTGTTCCAAGGTATACTGTAGCTGGCTGGCTGGGGTTTACTGGGTGTTCCAGGGTATACTGTAGCTGGCTGGCTGGGGTTTACTGGGTGTTCCAAGGTATACTGTAGGTGGCTGGCTGGGGTTTACTGGGTGTTCCAAGGTATACTGTAGGTGGCTGGCTGGTGTTTACTGGGTGTTCCAGGGTATACTGTAGGTGGCCAGCTGGGGTTTACTGGGTGTTCCAAGGTATACTGTAGGTGGCCAGCTGGGGTTTACTGGGTGTTCCAAGGTATGCTGTAGCTGGCCAGCTGGGGTTTACTGGGTGTTCCAAGGTATACTGTAGCTGGCCAGCTGGGGTTTACTGGGTGTTCCAAGGTATACTGTAGCTGGCTGGCTGGGGTTTACTGAGTGTTCCAGGGTATACTGTAGCTGGCTGGCTGGGGTTTACTGGGTGTTCCAAGGTATACTGTAGGTGGCCAGCTGGGGTTTACTGGGTGTTCCAAGGTATGCTGTAGCTGGCCAGCTGGGGTTTACTGGGTGTTCCAAGGTATACTGTAGCTGGCCAGCTGGGGTTTACTGGGTGTTCCAAGGTATACTGTAGCTGGCTGGCTGGGGTTTACTGAGTGTTCCAGGGTATACTGTAGCTGGCTGGCTGGGGTTTACTGGGTGTTCCAAGGTATACTGTAGGTGGCCAGCTGGGGTTTACTGGGTGTTCCAAGGTATGCTGTAGCTGGCCAGCTGGGGTTTACTGGGTGTTCCAGGGTATACTGTAGGTGGCCAGCTGGGGTTTACTGGGTGTTCCAAGGTATACTGTAGGTGGCCAGCTGGGGTTTACTGAGTGTTCCAAGGTATACTGTAGCTGGCTGGCTGGGGTTTACTGGGTGTTCCAAGGTATACTGCAGCTGGCTGGCTGGGGTTTACTGGGTGTTCCAAGGTATACTGTAGCTGGCCAGCTGGGGTTTACTGGGTGTTCCAAGGTATACTGTAGCTGGCTGGCTGGGGTTTACTGGGTGTTCCAAGGTATACTGTAGGTGGCCAGCTGGGGTTTACTGGGTGTTCCAAGGTATGCTGTAGCTGGCCAGCTGGGGTTTACTGGGTGTTCCAAGGTATACTGTAGGTGGCCAGCTGGGGTTTACTGAGTGTTCCAAGGTATACTGTAGCTGGCTGGCTGGGGTTTACTGGGTGTTCCAAGGTATACTGTAGGTGGCCAGCTGGGATTTACTGGGTGTTCCAAGGTATACTGTAGCTGGCTGGCTGGGGTTTACTGGGTGTTCCAGGGTATACTGTAGGTGGCCAGCTGGGGTTTACTGGGTGTTCCAAGGTATACTGTAGCTGGCTGGCTGGGGTTTACTGGGTGTTCCAGGGTATACTGTAGGTGGCCAGCTGGGGTTTACTGGGTGTTCCAGGGTATACTGTAGGTGGCCAGCTGGGGTTTACTGGGTGTTCCAAGGTATACTGTAGGTGGCCAGCTGGGGTTTACTGGGTGTTCCAAGGTATACTGTAGGTTGCCAGCTGGGGTATACTGGGTGTTCCAAGGTATACTGCAGGTGGCCAGCTGAGGTATACTGGGTGTTCCTGGTTGTACTGTAGGTGGCCAGCTGGGGTATACTGGGTGTTCCAAGGTATACTGCAGGTGGCCAGCTGGGGTTTACTGGGTGTTCCAGGGTATACTGTAGGTGGCCAGCTGGGGTTTACTGGATGTTCCAGGGTATACTGTAGCTGGCCAGCTGGGGTTTACTGGGTGTTCCAGGGTATACTGTAGGTGGCCAGCTGGGGTTTACTGGGTGTTCCAAGGTATACTGTAGGTGGCCAGCTGGGGTTTACTGGGTGTTCCAAGGTATACTGTAGCTGGCCAGCTGGGGTTTACTGGGTGTTCCAGGGTATACTGTAGGTGGCCAGCTGGGGTTTACTGGGTGTTCCAAGGTATACTGTAGGTGGCCAGCTGGGGTTTACTGGGTGTTCCAAGGTATACTGTAGCTGGCTGGCTGGGGTTTACTGGGTGTTCCAGGGTATACTGTAGGTGGCCAGCTGGGGTTCACTGGGTATACTGTAGGTGGCCAGCTGGGGTATACTGGGTGGCTTCCGTCCCTGGGCTCTTGCCTGGGTCACTCACCACCACCACTGTCCTTAGTGTTTAGTACACTGTCCTCACTAGTTTACTGTTTCTAGTATTACATGTCTATATGTAACTATATGCTTGACCCTTATGTGTAGGTACTTATTGTATGTAGAGGAGTTACTGCTGAGTCAAGCAGGTACTTATTGTATGTAGAGTAGTTACTGCTGAGTCAAGCAGGTACTTACTGTGTGTAGAGTAGTACAAGTCACTGTTGGTGACCGTAACCTTCACCGTGGATGTCATCCACAACCATCCAGGTCTCTGGTGGATGTGTCCTGTTGCCACTCCTTTGATCATAAACCATTAATGACCTATTGGCGGTATCCATTACCGTAAGGAATCTTATGCTTACTTTCTGCCTTCCTCTATGAACTTACTCTAGTATTTATTGTCTAGATTCACATTGCCGTATTACAGTATAAATTGTCAGTATATTGTGAGTGAGGACCACACTACCCCGGTCACCTCGTGGCCAGTGTTGACACTTGTGCAAGTGTGCTCGCTTATTGTGACATTCCAGGGGGAGGCCTGGTCGAGGACCGGGCCGCGGGGACACTAAAAAGCCCCGAAATCATCTCAAGAAGATCTCAAGATAACCTCTGGTACATCTACACTTTTTCACCTGCCAATATTCCTATGTTTCAACATGTGTTTAGTGTTACACTTCACTGTTCACTGAATCACTGTTCACTATGGTCCAAATATATCTCCTATACTTATGTAAACATTTGTAAACATGGCCTGGTGGCGCCACCTGCACCTGTGGCGCGCTTAATGTCTATTTTACACAAAGTTCTAATGTTAATTACTGCACTCTATTTTCCTACGAGTGGCTGTGCCCTTGGTGATGTCTGTGATGAGAGGCCCTTACTATAACCCTACACAACCCGGAATGATTGGGCATTATTCCGGAGTGGGAGGAGACCCGTCTCCGTGGGCGGGCGGGCGGGCGGGCGGGGGCTGCTCCTCCACATTACTGGCCCGCCCGTCTTCCTCACTCCACTTCTCCACCCCCTCCCACCATCTACAACCCACACCAAAGTAGAAAATCAAATTGATAAAGATGGTGGGAACTTGTGTGTGTACCTGCCCGAAACGCTTTACGTAATAGTGGCTTTAAGCATTGTATGTACTAGCTCTATCTATAAATCCATCAATGTTTCTATCACACCTTGTATGTATGTACTTTACCTGAATAAAACTTTGAATTTTGAATTTGAATAATTATGAATTAGACTCAAGTTGAAGTAGGTTTTTTGAGACAATAAAATACATCTCAAAGGGCTAGAGTAGCTTAGGCTGCTCCACCCTCCATGAATTAGACTGTTTAGTTACATAACAAGAATGTTTGGTCTAAGACCTGCACCGACACTAAAACTAGGACGCCATCATCACCACATACACCGTACTCACTATATATAAAATGGTGTAACTTACGGGAATATCAGAGTAAGCCCTAGAAATTATATCCTGTTTTCTAGTGGATGGGATGGGTTTGTTAGAGAGTAATGATGACATAGGAAGTGTTAGTTGTTAAGTGCTGCGCCATACATGCTGAAATAGGCGGACTACAGAGAACATATACGGCACGCATAGACGAGATAAAGCACCTAAATTATTGGGATCGTCTCAAAGCTCTCCAAATGTACTCTCTAGAAAGGAGACGAGAGAGATACCAAATAATATTCACATGGACAATACTGGAGGGACAGGTCCCAAATCTGCACAGTAAAATAACAACATACTAGAGTGAACGATATGGAAGAAATGCAGAACAGAACCAGTGAAGAGCAGAGGTGCCATAGGCACAATCAGAGAACACTGTATAAACATCAGAGGTCCGCGGTTGTTCAACATCCTCCCAGCGAGCATCAGAAATATTGCCGGAACAACCGTGGACATCTTCAAGAGAAAACTAGATAGTTTTCTTCAAGGAGTGCTAGACCAACCAGGCTGTGGTGGATATGTGGGCCTGCGGGCCGCTCCAAGCAATAGCCTGGTGGACCAAACTCTCACAAGTCGAGCCTGGCCTCGGGCCGGGCTTGGGGAGTAGAACAACTCCCAGAACGCCATCAAGCAGGAACACCACGTGTAGTGTGAATGTAGGCGTGGTGGTGGTGGTCACCCCCCCCCCCCAGCACCACGAGCAGTGATCACCCGGGGCCAATGGTGTGTGTGTGTGTGTACTCACCTATTTGTACTCGCCTATTTGTGCTTGCAGGATCGAGCATTGGCTCTTGGATCCCGCCTTTCCAGCCATCGGTTGTTTACAGCAATGACTCCTGTCCCATTCCCTATCATACCTAATTTTAAAAGTATGAATAGAGTTTGCTTCCACAACCTGTTCCCCAAGTGCATTCCATTTTTCCACTACTCCCACGCTAAAAGAAAACTTCCTAACATCTCTGTGACTCATCTGAGGTTCCAGTTTCCACCCATGTCCCCTCGTTCTGTTATTACGTGTGATCATTTCATCTATTTCCACTTTGTCAATTCCCCTGAGTATTTTATATGTTCCTATCATATCTCCTCTCTCCCTTCTTTTCTCTAGTGTGTGTACTCGCCTAATTGTGCTTACGGGGGTTGAGCTTTGGCTCTTTGGTCCCGCCTCTCAACTGTCAATCAACTAGTGTACAGATTCCTGAGCCTACTGGGCTCTATCATATCTACACTTGAAACTGTGTATGGAGTCAGCCTCCACCACATCACTTCCTAGTGCATTCCATTTATTAACTACTCTGACACTGAAAAAATTCTTTCTAACGGCTCTGTGGCTCATCTGGGTACTAAGTTTCCACCTGTGTCCCCTTGTTCGTGTCCCACCCGTGCTGAAGAGTTTGTCTTTGTCCACAGTGTCAATTCCCCTGAGAATTTTGTAGGTGGTTATCATGTCTCCCCTTACTCTTCTGTTTTCCAGGGATGTGAGGTTCAGCTCCTTTAGCCTTTCCTCGTAGCTCAATCCTCTCAGTTCCGGGACGAGCCTGGTGGCATACCGCTGAATCTTCTCTAACTTTGTCTTGTGTTTAACTAGGTATGGACTCCCGGCTGGAGCTGCATACTCCAGGATTGGTCTTACATAAGTGGTATACAGGGTTCTGAAAGATTCCTTACACAAGTTTCTAAAGCCAGTTCTTATGTTGGCCAGTCTAGCATATGCCGCTGATGATATTCTTTTGATGTGGGCCTCTGGGGACAGGTTCGGTGTGATATCAACCCCCCAGGTCTTTCTCTCTATTTGACTCTTGCAGGATTTCACCTCCCAGATGATACCTTGTGTTTAGCCTCCTGCTCCCTTCGCCTAATTTGTAAACCTTACACTTTCCCGAGTTGAACTTTAGCAGCCATTTTCTAGACCATTCCTCCAATTTATCCAGGTCATCCTGTAGACTCTGTCTATCTTCATCCGTCTTGATTCTTCTCATAATTTTTGCATCATCAGCAAACATTGAGAGGAATGAGTCTATACCCTCCGGAAGATCGTTCACTTATATTAGAAACAGGATGGGTCCAAGTACTGAGCCCTGTGGGACTCCGCTGGTGACATCTCGCCACTCTGATGTCTCCCCCCTCACCGTTACTCGCCGTTTCCTGTTGCTTAAGTACTCCCTTATCCACTGGAGCACCTTCCCTTTTACTCCTGCCTGTTGCTCCAACTTTTTTAACAGCCTTTTATGGGGTACTGTGTCAAAGGCTTTTTGGCAATCCAGGAAAATGCAGTTGGTCCACCCTTCTCTTTCCTGCCTAATTTTTGTTGCCTGGTCATAAAATTCTATTAAACCTGTGAGGCACGATTTACCATCCCTGAACCCATGTTGGTGGTGCGTTACAAAGTTATTTCCCTCCAGATGCTCTACGAGCCTTTTCCTCACGATCTTCTCCATCACCTTGCATGGTATACAAGTTAAGGAAACTGGCCTGTAATTCAGTGCCTCTTGCCTGTCACCCTTTTTGTATATTGGGACCACGTTAGCTGTCTTCCAACTTTCTGGTGTGTGTGTGTGTGTGTGTACTCACCTAGTTGTACTCACCTAGTTGTGCTTGCGGGGGTTGAGCTCTGGCTCTTTGGTTCCGCCTCTCAACCGTCAATCAACAGGTGTACAGGTTCCTGAGCCTATTGGGCTCTATCATATCTACACTTGAAACTGTGTATGGAGTCAGCCTCCACCACGTCACTTCCTAATGCATTCCATTTGTCAACCACTGACACTAAAAGAGTTCTTTCTAATATCTCTGTGGCTCATTTGGGCACTCAGTTTCCACCTGTGTCCTCTAGTGCGTGTGCCCGTGTGTTAAACAGCCTGTCTTTATCAACCCTGTCGATTCCCTTGAGAATCTTGAATGTGGTGATCATGTCCCCCCTAACTCTTCTGTCTTCCAACGAAGTGAGGTTTAATTCCCGTAGTCTCTCCTCGTAGCTCATACCTCTCAGCTCGGGTACTATTCTGGTGGCAAACCTTTGAACCTTTTCCAGTTTAGTCTTATGCTTGACTAGATATGGACTCCATGCTGGAGCCGCATACTCCAGGATTGGTCTGACATATGTGGTATATAATGTTCTGAAAGATTCCTTACACAAGTTTCTAAAGGCCGTCCTTATGTTAGCCAACCTGGCATATGCTGCTGATGTTATCCTCTTGATATGAGCTTTAGGGGGGCAGGCCTGGCGTGATATCAACCCCCAGGTCTTTCTCTCTCTCTGACTCGAAGTATTTCATCTCCCAAATGGTACCTTGTATCTGGTCTCCTGCTTCCTACCCCTATCTTCATTACATTACATTTGCTTGGGTTAAACTCTAACAGCCATTTGTTCGACCATTCCTGCAGCTTGTCCAGGTCTTCTTGAAGCCTCAAGCTGTCCTCCTCTGTCTTAATCCTTCTCATAATTTTGGCGTCGTCAGCAAACATTGAGAGGAAGGAGTCTATACCCTCTGTGAGATCATTTACGTATATCAGAAACAGGATAGGTCCAAGTACAGAGCCCCTGTGGGACTCCACTGGTGACTTCACGCCATTCTGAGGTCTCACCCCTCACTGTAACTCTCTGCTTCCTATTGCTTAGGTACTCCCTTATCTACTGGAGCGCCCTACCAGTTACTCCTGCCTGTTTCTCCAGCTTATGCATCAACCTTTTATGGGGTACTGTGTCAAAGGCTTTCCGACAGTCCAAAAAAAAATGCAGTCTGCCCAGCCCTCTCTTTCTTGCTTAATCTTTGTCACCTGATCGTAGAATTCTATCAAGCCTGTAAGGCAAGATTTACCCTCCCTGAACCCATGTTGATGTGTTGTCACGAAGTCTCTCCTCTCCAGATGTGTTACTAGGTTTTTTCTCACAATCTTCTCCATCACCTTGCATGGTATACAAGTTAAGGACACTGGCCTGTAGTTCAGTGCCTCTTGTCTGTCACCCTTTTTGTATATTGGTACTACATTAGCAGTCTTCCATATTTCTGGTAGGTCCCCCTTTTCCAGTGACCTACTATACACTATGGAGAGGGGCAAGCAAAGTGCTCCTGCACTCTCTTTCAATACCCTTGGTGAGATTCCGTCCGGCCCAACAGCTTTTCTCACATCCAGCTCCAATAGGTGCTTCTTGACCTCATCTCTTGTAATTTCGAACCTATCCAAAGTCACCTGGTTTGCTGCCACCTCTTCTAGCGCCGTGACATCTCCCTGTTCTGTTGTAAAGACCTCCTGGAACCTTTTGTTGAGTTCTTCACACACCTCTTTGTCATTCTCTGTGTACCTGTCCTCGCCCACCCTAAGTTTCATCACCTGTTCCTTCACTGTTGTCTTCCTCCTGATGTGACTGTGTAGTAGCTTTGGTTCGGTCTTGGCTTTATTAGCTATATCATTTTCATACATTTTCTCAGCTGCTCTTTTCACACTGACATACTCGTTCCTGGTTCTCTGGTATCTCTCTCTACTTTCTGGTGTTCTGTTATTACGGAAGTTCCTCCACGCCCTTTTGTTCAGCTCCTTTGCTTTCATACATTCCCTATTAAACCACGGATTCTTCTTTTGCTTCTCTGTTTTTTCCTGTCGGGCTGGGACAAACCTGCTTACAGCCTCCTGACATTTTTGGGTGACATAATCCATCATGTCTTGTACGGACTTGGTTCCGAGTTCTGTGTCCCAATGTATATCCCAAAGGAATTTATTCATCTCCTCATAGTTTCCCTTTTGGTACGCCAGCCCTTTGTTTCCCAGTTCTTTTTTGGGGGTGATAATTCCTAGCTCAACCAGGTACTCAAAGCTCAATACACTATGATCACTCATTCCCAAGGGCGGTTCCATCTTAACTTCCCTTATATCCGACTTATTTAGGGTAAATATCAGATCAAGCAAGGCTGGTTCATCCCTTCCTCTCATTCTTGTCGGTCCCTTGACGTGTTGATTTAGAAAGTTTGTTTCCACATCCAGCAGCTTAGCTCTCCGTGTGTCTGGGCCTCCATGTGGGTCTGTGTTCCCCCAATCTATCTTCCCATGGTTGAAGTCTCTCATGATTAGTAGCCTGGATCCGTTCCTGCTAGCCACAGTAGCTGCTCTCTCTATTATATTGATGGTGGCCAAGTTGTTTCTATCATATTCCTGTCTGGGTCTTCTGTCATTCGGTGGGGGGTTATATATGACTACTATTATAGTATTGTGTGTGTGGGTGGGTGTAATTTATATTATATATATATATATATATATATATATATATATATATATATATATATATATATATATATATATATATATAAAAATTACACACACACACACACACACACACACACACACACACACACACACACACACACACACACACACACACACACACACACACACACATTAAAAGAATATCATCAGCGGCATATGCTAGACTGGCCAACATAAGAACTGCCTTCAGAAACTTGTGTAAGGAATCTTTCAGAACCCTGTATACCACTTATGTAAGACCAATCCTGGAGTATGCAGCTCCAGCCGGGAGTCCATACCTAGTTAAACACAAGACAAAGTTAGAGAAGATTCAGCGGTATGCCACCAGGCTCGTCCCGGAACTGAGAGGATTGAGCTACGAGGAAAGGCTAAAGGAGCTGAACCTCACATCCCTGGAAAACAGAAGAGTAAGGGGAGACATGATAACCACCTACAAAATTCTCAGGGGAATTGACACTGTGGACAAAGACAAACCCTTCAGCACGGATGGGACACGAACAAGGGGACACAGGTGGAAACTTAGTACCCAGATGAGCCACAGAGACGTTAGAAAGAATTTTTCAGTGTCAGAGTGGTTAATAAATGGAATGCATTAGGCAGTGATGTGGTGGAGGCTGACTCCATACACAGCTTCAAAGTAGATATGATTGAGCCCAGTAGGCTCAGGAATCTGTACACCAGTTGATTGACAGTTGAGAGGCGGGACCAAAGAGCCAGAGCTCAACCCCCGCAAGCACAACTAAGTGAGTACAACTAGGTGAATACACACAGGAGGGGGTAGCTGAGTGGACAGCGCGCGGCACTCGTAGTCCTGTGGCCCGAGTTCGATTCCCGGACTAGGCAGAGTTTCTTTCACCCTGATGCCCCTGTTACCTAGCAGTAAATAGGTACCTGAGAGTTAGACAGCTGTTACGGGCTGGTGGGTGGGTGAGGGTGTGTGTACTCACCTGTTTGTGTTTGCGGGGGTTGAGCTCTGGCTCTTTGATCCCGCCTCTCACCCGTCAATCAACTGGTGTACAGATTCCTGAGCCTACTGGGCTCAATCATATCTACATTTGAAACTGTGTATGGAGTCTGACTCCACCATATAACTGCCTAATGCATTCCACCTGTTAACTACTGACATTGAAAGTTATTTCTAACGTCCCTGTGGCTCATTTGGGTACTCAGTTTTCACCTGTGTCCCCTTGTTCGCTTACCACCAGTGTTGAATAGTTTATCCTTTTTTACCCTGTCATTTCCCCTTGAGGATTTTGTAGGTAGTGATCATGTCCCCCCCTTACTCTTCTGTCTTCCAGTGTCGTAAGGTGCATTTCCCGCAGCCTTTCCTCGTAACTCATGCCTCTTAGATCTGGGACTAGTCTAGTAGCATATCTCTGAACTTTTTCCAGCTTCGTCTTGTGCTTGACAAGATACGGGCTCCATGCTGGGGCCGCATACTCCAGGATTGGTCTTACATATGTGGTATGCAAGATTCTGAATGATTCCTTACACAGGTTCCTGAAGGCAGTTCTGATGTTAGCCAGCCTCGCATACGCCGCAGATGTTATTCTTTTTATGTGGGCTTCAGGAGACAGGTTTGGTGTGATGTCAACTCCTAGATCTCTCTCTCTGTCCGTTTCTTGAAGGACTTCATCTCCTATTCTGTATCCTGTGTCTGGCCTCCTGTTTCCACCTCCTAGTTTGATTACTTTGCATTTACTCGGGTTAAACTTTAGCAGCTATTTGTTGGACCATTCATTCAGTCTCGTCCTGTAGCCTCCTATCATCCTCTGTTTCAGTCCTCATATTTTTTTCATCATCAACAAACATTGAGAGAAACGAGTCTATACCCTCTGGGAAATCATTTACATATATCAGGAACAGTATAGGTCCAAGGACTGACCCCTGCGGGTCAGTCCTGGGGGACTCCACCTGTGTCACGCCAATCCAAGACCTCACCCCTCACAGTGACTCTTTGTCTTCTGTTATTTAGGTACTCCCTTATCCAACGGAGTACCTTCCCTTTCCCTCCTGCCTGCATCTCTAGCTTTTTCACTAGCCTCTTGTGTGGTACTGCATCAAAGACTTTCTGGCAATCCAAAAGTATGCAGTCTGCCCACCCCTCTTGCCTGATTTTTGTTGCCTGGTCGTAGAATGCGGCCTCAGATGGTGTGTGTGTGTGTGTGGGGGGGGGGGTGGAAAAAGAAATTAGTAGTTAGTAACAGTTGATTGATTGACAGTTTAGAGACGGGCCGAAAGAGCAGAGCTCAACCCCCGAAAGCACAACTAGGTGAATTATTATTATTCTTTATTGATTTACATATACATATATTTATATATACACAACTTTTTTTCCAATTATTGGGTCGGGATTTCTGGTCAATATTTCATCTGGGATTTATGTACTGTGGGGCGGGGTTTGCATCTAGTAAATCGCGGCTCTTGGGCCACCAGGTGTGGGAGCGGGGCGTCTCATCTTGGGCCACCAGCTGTGGGAGCGGGGCGTCTCATCTTGGGCCACCAGGTGTGGGAGCGGGGCGTCTCATCTTGGGCCACCAGCTGTGGGAGCGGGGCGTCTCATCTTGGGCCACCAGGTGTGGGAGCGGGGCGTCTCATCTTGGGCCACCAGGTGTGGGAGCGGGGCGTCTCATCTTGGGCCACCAGGTGTGGGAGCGGGGCGTCTCATCTTGGGCCACCAGCTGTGGGAGCGGGGCGTCTCATCTTGGGCCACCAGCTGTGGGAGCGGGGCGTCTCATCTTGGGCCACCAGCTGTGGGAGCGGGGCGTCTCATCTTGGGCCACCAGGTGTGGGAGCAGGGCGTCTCATCTTGGGCCACCAGCTGTGGGAGCGGGGCGTCTCATCTTGGGCCACCAGCTGTGGGAGCGGGGCGTCTCATCTTGGGCCACCAGGTGTGGGAGCGGGGCGTCTCATCTTGGGCCACCAGGTGTGGGAGCGGGGCGTCTCATCTTGGGCCACCAGCTGTGGGAGCGGGGCGTCTCATCTTGGGCCACCAGCTGTGGGAGCGGGGCGTCTCATCTTGGGCCACCAGGTGTGGGAGCGGGGCGTCTCATCTTGGGCCACCAGCTGTGGGAGCGGGGCGTCTCATCTTGGGCCACCAGCTGTGGGAGCGGGGCGTCTCATCTTGGGCCACCAGGTGTGGGAGCGGGGCGTCTCATCTTGGGCCACCAGCTGTGGGAGCGGGGCGTCTCATCTTGGGCCACCAGCTGTGGGAGCGGGGCGTCTCATCTTGGGCCACCAGCTGTGGGAGCGGGGCGTCTCATCTTGGGCCACCAGCTGTGGGAGCGGGGCGTCTCATCTTGGGCCACCAGCTGTGGGAGCGGGGCGTCTCATCTTGGGCCACCAGCTGTGGGAGCGGGGCGTCTCATCTTGGGCCACCAGATGTGGGAGCTGGGCGTCTCATCTTGGAGTAATATTTCTAACATTGGGTCCTCTAACATTTCGATGGTGTTCCACACCCTGATGGCTTGGTGCTGTGTGGTAATGGGGGATACTCTAGATGCAGCCGGACTAGAGCCTTATATAGGTGTATCTCTGTACTGAGGCTTCGGAATCTCCTCAGTTTCCCTAAGGCTGCTTTGGCTCTGTCTAGTCGGTCCCTTACGTGAATTTTTATCCCTGTTCTATTTATCATAAGTCCCAGTATTCTGCCGACCTCCGCATATTGGATCGGATGGTTGTCAAGGATGATGGGGTCCGGGTTTCTTTTCGCAATGTGTATTATCTGAAACTTTTGTTTGTTGGTGCTAATTTTCCATTGCTTCTCAAAGTTGTTTATGAGTTCAATTGCTGCCTTGGTCTTGTCGGCTAGTAGCGGCTTTGATGGGCCCGGTTGGCATATTATTTGGGTGACATCGTCAGCGTATATGATGTATTCTCCATGTTGGGGTTGGGGTAGGTCAGCTGTATATATGTTGAATAGTGGGGGAGAGGCAGCTTCCTTGTGGTACTCCACTTTTCAGTTCTATTACGTCACCCAAGTAGCTGCCGATATTAAGCCTAGCAGTTCTGTTGTCTATAAAGCTGCAGAGAGTAGCAGTAAATCTCTCAGGAAGCCCTAGTTCAGATATCTTATATTTTAGTCCTGTGTGCCACACTTTGTCGAAGGCTTTCGAGACGTCTCTAAGCACTATATTACACTGATCTTTTTTCTACACTGCGTTTTCTATATGCTGGTAGATCAGGGCTATAGCTGTATGGGCCCCTCTGCGGGTTCTAAACCCATGCTGCCTGGTGTTATACTTCCCTTCCTCTTCCATGTACTTCACAAGTCTCTGAGTATTTTCTCGAATATTTTACCTGGTACTTAGGAGAGGGAAATTGGCCTGTAGTTTTCAGTTTGGGTTGGGGGTTTACCTGGCTTGGGGATTAATCTTATTGTGGCATTCTTGAAGTATGTGGGGAATAGTTCAGATGCAAGAGCTGCATTTATTATACATGTGTATTGATGGAGTGCAATCACTGGTAGGTTGGACAATACCATCTTATTTATCTTGCTGTTGTTGTTCTTGTTCTTGAAACCCATAATTGTTTTATGGACCTCTGCAATGGTTATGTGTTTGATAAGGTGGCAGTCATCGCGTATGTTGTTAAGGTCTATTGTTTGCGTCGGGAGTAGTGCTGCAGCTCTGTTATCGACTTGAGTTGTAATTTCCCTCTCATTAATGGGGTAAGACGTTTACATTTTCTAACGGGTTTATCCTGAATATTTCTTTCCCAGAACTTCCTCAATTCCTGTTCTTGTTCTCTCTCCTCGTAGAGTTTGTTTCCTGAGGCGTCTATGATGTAGTGTGTTTCCTGAGGCGTCTATGATGTAGAGTGTTTCCTGAGGCGTCTATGATGTAGTGTGTTTCCTGAGGCGTCTATGATGTAGAGTGTTTCCTGAGGCATCTATGATGTAGTGTGTTTCCTGAGGCGTCTATGATGTAGAGTGTTTCCTGAGGCATCTATGATGTAGAGTGTTTCCTGAGGCATCTATGATGTAGTGTGTTTCCTGAGGCATCTATGATGTAGAGTGTTTCCTGAGGCGTCTATGATGTAGAGTGTTTCCTGAGGCGTCTATGATGTAGAGTGTTTCCTGAGGCATCTATGATGTAGAGTGTTTCCTGAGGCATCTATGATGTAGTGTGTTTCCTGAGGCGTCTATGGTGTAGAGTGTTTCCTGAGGCATCTATGATGTAGAGTGTTTCCTGAGGCATCTATGATGTAGTGTGTTTCCTGAGGCGTCTATGATGTAGAGTGTTTCCTGAGGCATCTATGATGTAGTGTGTTTCCTGAGGCGTCTATGATGTAGTGTGTTTCCTGAGGCGTCTATGATATAGGGTGTTTCCTGAGGCATCTATGATGTAGAGTGTTTCCTGAGGCATCTATGATGTAGTGTGTTTCCTGAGGCATCTATGATGTAGTGTGTTTCCTGAGGCATCTATGATGTAGTGTGTTTCCTGAGGCATCTATGATGTAGTGTGTTTCCTGAGGCATCTATGATGTAGTGTGTTTCCTGAGGCATCTATGATGTAGGGTGTTTCCTGAGGCATCTATGATGTAGGGTGTTTCCTGAGGCATCTATGATGTAGTGTGTTTCCTGAGGCATCTATGATGTAGGGTGTTTCCTGAGGCATCTATGATGTAGTGTGTTTCCTGAGGCATCTATGATGTAGTGTGTTTCCTGAGGCGTCTATGATGTAGTGTGTTTCCTGAGGCGTCTATGATGTAGGGTGTTTCCTGAGGCGTCTATGATGTAGTGTGTTTCCTGAGGCGTCTATGATGTAGGGTGTTTCCTGAGGCATCTATGATGTAGTGTGTTTCCTGAGGCATCTATGATGTAGGGTGTTTCCTGAGGCATCTATGATGTAGTGTGTTTCCTGAGGCATCTATGATGTAGTGTGTTTCCTGAGGCGTCTATGATGTAGTGTGTTTCCTGAGGCGTCTATGTGTGTTTCCTGAGGCGTCTATGATGTAGGGTGTTTCCTGAGGCGTCTATGATGTAGGGTGTTTCCTGAGGCGTCTATGATGTAGGGTGTTTCCTGAGGCGTCTATGATGTAGGGTGTTTCCTGAGGCGTCTATGATGTAGGGTGTTTCCTGAGGCGTCTATGATGTAGGGTGTTTCCTGAGGCGTCTATGATGTAGGGTGTTTCCTGAGGCGTCTATGATGTAGGGTGTTTCCTGAGGCGTCTATGATGTAGTGTGTTTCCTGAGGCGTCTATGATGTAGTGTGTTTCCTGAGGCATCTATGATGTAGTGTGTTTCCTGAGGCGTCTATGATGTAGTGTGTTTCCTGAGGCGTCTATGATGTAGTGTGTTTCCTGAGGCATCTATGTAGGGTGTTTCCTGAGCATCTATGATGTAGTGTGTTTCCTGAGGCATCTATGATGTAGTGTGTTTCCTGAGGCATCTATGATGTAGTGTGTTTCCTGAGGCGTCTATGATGTAGGGTGTTTCCTGAGGCATCTATGATGTAGGGTGTTTCCTGAGGCATCTATGATGTAGGGTGTTTCCTTAGCATCTATGATGTAGAGTGTTTCCTGAGGCGTCTATGATGTAGAGTGTTTCCTGAGGCATCTATGATGTAGGGTGTTTCCTGAGGCATCTATGATGTAGGGTGTTTCCTGAGGCATCTATGATGTAGTGTTTCCTGAGGCATCTATGATGTAGGGTGTTTCCTGTAGGCGTCTATGATGAGGATGTGTTTCCTGAGGCGTCTATGATGGGTGTTTCCTGAGGCGTCTATGATGTAGGGTGTTTCCTAGGCGTCTATGGTGTGTTTCCTGAGGCGTCTATGATGTAGGGTGTTTCCTGAGGCGTCTATGATGTAGGGTGTTTCCTGAGGCTATGATGTAGTGTGTTTCCTGAGGCATCTATGATGTATGTAGTGTGTTTCCTGAGGCATCTATGATGTATGATGTAGTGTTTCCTGAGGCGTCTATGATGTAGAGTGTTTCCTGAGGCATCTATGATGTAGGGTGTTTCCTGAGGCATCTATGATGTAGAGTGTTTCCTGAGGCATCTATGATGTAGTAGTGTTTCCTGAGGCATCTATGATGTAGGGTGTTTCCTGAGGCGTCTATGATGTAGGGTGTTTCCTGAGGCATCTATGATGTAGGGTGTTTCCTGAGGCGTCTATGATGTAGGGTGTTTCCTGAGGCGTCTATGATGTAGGGTGTTTCCTGAGGCGTCTATGATGTGATGTAGTGTGTTTCCTGAGGCGTCTATGATGTAG